>CM068370.1:38270843-38430843 GCA_034769895.1 Magicicada septendecula | reverse complement strand
CGACAGGATTGCCCAGTATCGGCTGAATTGGTGGGAACATCTTTGCCGAATGGATGACTGCCGCTTCCTCAAACAAGTATGGAACTATAAGCCGAGGGAACGGAGAGGTGTCCGAGGAAGCGCTGGAGTGACCAGTTCTAATCTTTGCCTGTTTGGGACCGGAACAAACCGTCCTTAGTTTAATCCTTGAAGATGATGATGATGATGATGACGATGATGATTTATTTATTTGTGGTATTAAACTATCACGAGGCAGACACTTGGATGTGCTTTTGTTTCCTGACGACTTGCTCGTACTTAAAAATACAGAATCTGATTGGCAAAATTCCTTTTTTAAGCTTCATCAGATTTGCAGACAACACAATATGAAAATCTTCACTATATAAACATAGGTAATGGCATTTCGAGGCGAGGGGTCAATAAGAACAAAAATAATGGTTGATGATCACATTCTAGAACAGGTGAGACATTTTAATTACTATTCGGGAAAATGATATTGGTTATGGTAGGAATTATGATATTGATGTTAAGTTAGGTAAGTTCCAAACGATCTGTGGAAAAATCAACCGTATTTTTATAAATAAGGTAGGTCGGGATTAAAAATTAAAGTTTTACAGAGTTATGGAGGTTCCTGTACTGTCTACGGGTGTGAATCATGCACAAACAACAAGAATAAGGCAGTAAACTACAGCCCTCGGAAATGGGGTTCGTAAGAGGAGTTAAACTGTGTTTTAAACTTGACCGTATATAGGATGACACCATAAGAGGAGAGTTACAAGTTTTTAACTTAAATGAAAAATTACAAGATTACAAACAACGGTGCAACGTATGTCAGATTCCTGGCTGGACAAACAAGTCTGTAAATACAAACCTATAGGACACAGGTGTGTGGGTGGCTGGAGGATGTTTGAAGGCGGAACAGGCAACACCTTGCCTATGTCGTGTTGTGTAGACGTTGAGGATGTTGTGGTTCATAATAATCGACAAAGTAAGAACATCTTGAAATATACTTGGCTTCCACATTAAACTGGAACGTTCACCTTAAAGTGGTACAATCAAAATTTAAAAGAAAACAGCAATATTTGCCAATGGGTAGGAAATATAAACATGGCACCTACTGTAAGTGTCAGCTTATTAACTAAATTATAAATATTATAAAACTGATGTATCGAGTGCAACAATCGATAATCCAACGACAGACGGTAAGTGCAAAGATGACCGAACATTATTTTCCTCGAACAGTTGTTGCGTATCGATTTACGCGAAACGATTACACGCGCAGCGACCTCAACGTGAAGTTAGTTATTAAGGAGTCTGCCGAGAGACTTCATCAGCACACTAATGTGAATATATAAATACTGTTCACCGAACGCCTACAACGACATAAACCTTATGATTTAGTCTGATTTATTCTTTTGTACGCTGTATAGAACTGAGAGGCGTTCCCGCATTCCTAACCGTGTTATATTTACTATAGAATCACCTGTTATTTACTGTACCTATCGCTTGCTGAATTTAATAATTGTTTAAGAGTATTTTTTAAGATTATACGAGATAAACAAAGCTATAATCCATTATTGTCGTAATTTGTACATTTTGTAACTACCTACGGCTGTAACCGTGTTAATCTGTTACCGAGTAAGTTACCAGCACGCACACACACACACACACACACACACACACACACACACACACACACACACACACACGAGCGCGCGGAGTTTATGTAATTCATATACAACGTAACTTATTAGAAATGTAACTCATAATAGAGACTCGTATTACGCTAAAATTATAACCTCGCGAACGAACAGGTGTGAGATAATTTGCTGGCCTCCGTTATAAACACTATTTTATAAATAACATGTTTCACTACTGCGAAGGCTAAATCACCCGAGATCAACACACACACACACACACACCCTGCGTTTACATACACTTGTCCATGCAAGCACCACCAATATGTAAACTAAAAATATAATTCATTACTTCAGAAACATGTTGATTAGTTTGTTTATTAAATGCAATTATTACACATTGAAATACATAGATTGTTGCCACATCAATAATTTCTTCAAAAAATTGATAAATTTTGTTCGTTTATCATCCCCACCACTTTCAACAGCTCGTCTGTTTTAATATCGACATAACTTGAGGTAAAATATTGTTACGAGTGTCTACTGATCGTCGTATGGTACAGTGGAAAACAAAATACAAGACACCAATACGTCACTAATCACCAGCTTTAATTATCACAATTAAACAGTTTGTAATCAACAAGATAGTCTCTTACAATAAATCAAATAAAAATTGTTCACACGCAATAAAAATGTCTACTAATATAAAACACAATTGTATTACAATTGTTCCGCACAATTATAAAACACATAACATTTCGCCACAATACTACGAACCGTACTCCAATAAATCGCAACTCAAACTGACTGAGCGTACTCGCTGAGTACTTGTATTTATACACCTCCGAAAATCCAGAAACATCCATACTACGCATCAACGACGCTACTATAAAACACCAGAAAGTAATTGGATTGCGGCCTTGACGAATCGAAATTGAATTGCAATCTGAAGACGAAATATATGTTTCGAAACGCGTAAATCAATCGAACGCAACACGAAGTCACACGACGGAAGAAATACGGTAAATATTATACAGATTTTGTCAATAAGTGACTTGGATTCAAACATGTTTTTCAACTGGGATGTTGGTTTGAGAGTTTGTGGAGATACCTCTCGGTGTGGGTCGGCTTTCTGTAGACCCAGTGGCCCAGACTGTCGTCGTCCCTGCCGTATCAAGAAACGCCAACTGTCGGTCCCTCTCCCTCTTCATCGTGAATTGGATCCGCGGGTGAACACCGTTGATATGCGACAGGAAGCGTTCAAGTTCCTCCTCCCCGTGACTCCAGACTACGAAAGTATCATTTATTGTTTATCGTCGTAAATGACAATACAAAATCCACTGGTTACGTTATCCCAAACATTCAGTCTGCTCTAGTAGACTGAACGTAGACGTTATAGAGAAAAGTTGTGTAAGTATATTAGGCTAATACTAACCTAAGTAGAACCTCTCTCTAAACTCTCTCTCTCTCTCTCTCTCTCTCTCTCTCTCTCTCTCTCTATTTATGCACCTAAGCATTCAAAGAATTTCGACGAAACCGAAACATCGAAGCATGATAATATTTTTAGGCTTTTGAAACGTATAATGTGGATTACGTTTGGTGGATTACGTAAATCATTTCCAAACCACAGATGATCACAAACAGAGCGTGTAAAACCAAATTTATTGTCACTGAAACGTTTGCTAAACTCAATGTCAGCAGCGATTATTTCTGTCTTGATGCGTTTGCATATCAAATTTCTAGACAGTGGGGAATCGAAAGTGTGGAAGCGTCACGTTTTTCGATGACGTTTTTGTGGAATGACCCCGAGCCTAAAAACATTATCATGTTAAAATCTCGTCTTAACTTGTTCTCACCTGTCGGACCTTTTATATTGTAAAGTAGCCAAGTAAAGGATTCAATATTGTTGCAAACGAACACGCCTTCTCATTGTCAACGCACGTGCTCACACGGCCGCACTCGTGCGTGAACGCAACTTTGTCTAAACAGAGACCTCACCGCGAATTGTAAGTAATCCTGCGCGCTGCACACTCGATTGTAGTTGTCCTTCGTTGTGCAAAACTTGTAATACTGTACATGCTGACAGGGTTAGTGAACGCAAAAACTTAGCGGGTGAACTAATGTCTACAAGTAGTCCCGTCAGTTTCAAGTAGTAGGCCTACTTTTGTTATGTAAAATTTACACATGACAGAGATGTTAATAACAGATAGGTAGTACCAGTCCATGTGTCGTATGATATGAAGGGCTGTCACAGGGAAATAACAGACAGATCAAGAAAAATTGAACAATGTTATAGCGAACTCAGTCTCCTTGTGCAATAGTAACTATGGGATTTTGGAGCCCCAGGCAAATAATGTTGAGACGTCTCTTAAAAACTGAAATAGAGAGGGAGGCAATGAATTAACGTTGGATGATAATCACGTTGATATTTTTAATAGCCCAATCACGAGGAAGGTATGAAATGTGAATAATGAGTCTACACAATGTGTACAAAACTGTTTTCCTGACTTTACCAGGACTGGCTTTATCAATGACGCCACAAAAGTCGGCGAGCTTTAAAAGTCAGCCGACAAGATCGAAACGTTTCCTGAGATCGAAGATTGGTGTTAAAGAAAACGACTGTTATGCAACTGCACAATACATTGGTGTAGCCAAAATAGTTCTTAACAAATTTGCTAATAGCTTTCGTTGATTTCGATGAAGCTTTTGACCGTGTCAGCAGAGAAAAATTATGGGGGATCATGTTCTTAAGAGGATATCCACCACATCTCATCAGAACAATCAAAGTCTATATCACAAAACAAATCTTTTTTTATAAGCCTGGACGGAAAGATAAATAATTCAGTAATGACTAATATAGGAGTAAGAGAAGGATGCAGTTTATCACCGACGTTATTTAATATTTTTATAGATGATATAATCCTAAACTGGAAAGAATTACATAAAGAGAGAATATATTAAGACAAAGACACAATATTAAATGTAATTTTATATGCTGACAACCTCACACTAATTGGGAAAAAGAGGAAGAATTGAAAAAGGGATTATACAAACTGCAGCAAATTAGCGAAGGATACAATTTAAAAATTTCAATTCCTAAAACAGAAATAATGGAATTCGCAGAAAAAGAGCCAATACAAGCCAAAATCATCTTAAACGATAAAACACTGGATCAAATAAAACATTTTAAATACCTAGGTTGTGATATTTCCTTCGATTACAGTAAAGATATTGACAAAAAATTAGTACTTTTAACCGTATTTACGGAACTATCAGTCGATGCCTGAAAAATAAAGTCAGGAAATAGACAATGTTGAAATTTTATACAACAATGGCTGCCTCCGCACTTATAAATGGCAGCGAAACATTTGTAACGACAAAGGCACAAGAAAATCGAATTCAGGCACAGGAAATGAGATTCTTAAGACGAGTTAAGTGCTGTAGTCGAATAGACAGAATAAGAAATGAAACGATTACACAAGAACTTCAGGTTTTCAACTTGAATGAAAAGATAAAATTTAATAGAAACAAGTGGGAAGAATATTTAGAAAGAATGCAACAATACAGGATTCCAATAAAGGCTGGAAAATACAAAGCCAGAGGAAGAAGAAATTTAGGTAGACCAAAGAAAAGGTGGGAACCGTAACAGGCAGAATGCCTAAAACATGAAGTGAAGAAGAAGAAGAAGAAGAAGAAGAAGAAGAAGAAGAAGAAGAAGAAGAAGAAGAAGAAGAAGAAATTTGCTTTATCGTTTTTAATCATGTTTTATAGTGTGACAGCAATGCTTAAATCTTTGGCTAGTGTTTCGAGATAGCTAGTGTTTCTTTACAGCTCCTCCGCAGCAGTCAGAGTACAATGAATTTTCGACTTGTACAGCTAAAATAATTAGACATAAAACGGCTATCTGGTTGCGCTATGTGAATAGATCTCATTGCGCATGCGTAGCTTTGACGCGTTGTTTCGGACAAAATTATTTTGTGTTAAGAACAGCAGCATGGGTAAAGTGTCACATGGTTGTGCGTCATTGTTGGTCACCTGACACTCCAACTTCGAGCACTGCCTTCTCTGCCTCCCCAATACGATATGCGCGAACCGTTTCATGTCTTACTATTCCATCGGTACAGTGAGCATTTATTAAATGCGGTGGCATCAGCGAGAAGGCTTTTCGTCGGATTTGTCCTTCAATGTCCTAAAAGTGTCCTAAAGAAAGCCAAAGTTTTCTTCGTAATTTCTTAACTCTGAAACTTGTAAGAGTACCCAGACTGCTCATGTCATTGACAGTATAAAAGTCCGAGTATGCTATTTATTGAAAACGCCCTCTGCATTTTTCATTTATATCATCTGGTTTTTCATACTCAAAAAAGGATTTGCATTGTTCTTCGAACCCACTTATAAGTACGAGGTCCTAAGCGACGCCTTGTTATGTTATATAGAAAGACCTATATGCTACCTCTGATTGTATGATAGTAAATCTTGAATTGGGACGCAGTAATATATTTTCTGTGAGCAGTTAATTAGGAAGTAGGTAGTATGCGCATGAGAGGAAGTAGGCAGAAACTAAGATAATCGGGCGAAACTTAGGTTATTCACGATAAAAAGGTTTTTAAAATATATAAACACTAGGTACGTTTCACAGATTTTATTTAACTCTGACAGCTGTTTCGACTTCTTAAGCCAAGTCAAAGAGATGCATCCTCTTTGACAATAGCTTAAGAAATCGAAACAGCTGTCAGAGTGAAATAAAATCTGTTAAACGTGCCAAGTGTTTATATATTTTAAAAACCTCTGTATTGATATGTTTCACCAAGTGCTCAACGAGTCATCAATTATGCACGTTAAAATCTGTGAATAAAGATGTGAATGGAAATACATCTAAATAGGATACAGTACGGTACCCTCAAGCTAATTCCGTAATTAATTGCAGGCACATATTAAGAAAAACTGTCGGAAGGAAGGTCCGTAAACGTTAAGGACTTCAAGAGGAGCCGTTGAAAAGTAACAAGAGAAGAAGAGTGCTCGTTCGACGCTTTAACTATTAAAGAGTAAAGCGATACAATCAAGGTACACAATAAGACGACTAAGTATAGGCGTGAATGTAGGCCGCCTGTAAAGACAGAAAAGTTATTAACAGCCAAGTCCGTACGTAGCGATGATACACTGACCCAAATACGCTGGGTTCGTTAAACTGGAGGAAGAATTATTTGTTTTGATGCGTCGGTATCGGCATCGGTTAATAGCTTGGCAATTAGACAAGACAATCTGTCTTGGAAGACGACACGAAGGAGCAGGTGAGGGAAAGAGAGAGCGCACCGGCGACACAGAGAAATTCATAACTTCTACCGAAGAGAGAGAGAGAGAGAGATAAAAAAAAAATGATCTCAACCTTAACTTTCCACAAGTAGTTCATGACGACGACGAAGAAGACGACGCGGTGAGAGGGGATTTTTAAAGGTCGCAAGTTTGAAATTTCGCTCTGAAACATTACCTTACCACAGCGTGTAAACGGTGAAAGAAAAAATGGAGTATAATATATATTAATACTCGGCTAACTTGAGTCAGTCATTTTAAAGTGTTCCGAGCAATTAAACTTGAACTGGATACCGCCGCTCGGCCGCGCGCTCCCTCCGTACTTTCATGTCATGTTTCGTGTCCGTCTTATAAACTCATAAAGGTCAAAGAAACGCTTGCAGATTCCGTGTTTTATGCCGCACTTACGGTAGGTACACTTTACACTTACTTATTGCGTTTCCGATCGGATTATTATATTTTCCAGGCCAAATGCGCGCCTCTTGCATTCCTGCTGTACACGTCAACGGAATCAAAGCTGGTTGTCTTGTATTGACCGATTTGTAACATGAAACTATATTTCTGTTTCCAATAGTCGGTCGGTTTCTAAATCCCAGTTCGAGACTATTAAATCATTAATTAATTATTTAACCTATTATCACCTTGGCTTTTTAATTTATATATTGACGATGTCATACAAAACTGGCAGATGTGTTTTCCAGAACATTTTATGATCGGTCACTCCGCAATTGACACTTTGTTGTTTGCGGACGATCAGGCTATTCTGTCGGACTCGGAAAACAGATTGCAGATGGGGATACATTTGATAAATCGAATCCGCAAAGACTCTGGATATCCACACGTAATACTAAGGTGATTGCTTTTCGTGGAACTGATACGGGCAAACATTGTTACAGGTGGTACTGTCCTAGAACAAGTTAGCAGTTTTTAATACCTGGACTACAGTGTGTCTTACAATGCATACAACGACGTGGTGAATAAGTTGCATAAGTTCAACCTTATGTGCGGGACCATTAGGCGAACCCTTATGTCAGCAAGTAAAGGAACACGCCTAAAATTCTACAAGGTGATGGCTCTTCCCACAGTTCTTTATGGGTCTGAGAATTGGACTTAAACGAAAGGCCAGGCCAGTTGCATCCAAGCGGCTGAAATGAGATTTCTCAGGCACCTGGCAGGCTATACTCTCCATAATTATAGAAGAAACACACATATACGGCAGGAATTGAATATTATGAGTATACTCGACACGAGCGCCCAGTATCGGCTGAATTGGTGGAAACATCTTTGCCGAATGGATGACTGCCGCATCCCCAAACAACTCTGGAACTATCAGCGGAGGGGACGGAGAGGTACGGGACGTCCGAGGAAGCGCTGGAGTGACCAGCTGTAATCTTTTCCTATGTAAGACCGGAACTAACAATTTTTGGTTTAATCCGTGAAGACGATGATTATTTAACCTTCCAGTATTTTTAGACTAAAGGTGTTTCTGATCAAATGTTTCAAGATCGAATTAGTCGATCAGGAGACGAGTCGTTGAATTGTTGAGGAGATGTGATGGAGTAACAATGTTCCAGAACAGAGGAAAATGAATATTTATGAAACAGCGATGAGGTGTGGACTATCAAGACTTCACCTCATAATATTACTTCGATGTGTGCCTGTGACACCATAACATACAAATCTAGCTTAACATACAAACTAAAATTACACACGGAAACCAAAAACGCTTATGCCTTTAAAACAATACATTTTGTGAAAACGTAAAAAAAACAAAACTCGAAATAAGCCTGTTGCTAAACATGTTTCCCTTTTCTTTGTGTCAAAAAGTGAGAGAACTCGATTTTCAATAATACTTGATTTTTCTGCAGATCACTGGAATGCAACCAATTCGAATTGAGGCGGGGTGACCTTACTCGAATTAAGTCGAAGTTGGAAAACTCGAGTATTTTAACCTTTAAGGAATACATGCAAGAAAATAAAAAAATGACAAGAGGCAAGAGGTAGACAGACAGACGATAGTTAAGTCAATTGTTTTGTTTCCATTAAAAAATATCGTTTTCCTATCTACCTTTCAAAGTGGCAAGCAGCTGACCTGGCAGTGTGACAATAACTAGAGACGCCGCATATAAATCTGATCGAACATAGTTTTACAGTACCAAACATTTTTAGGTTAAATACACTCTTACCGGAAACCTTCTTCGAGAATTTATTGCAGAGCATATTTTAAGCAATAAACTAGACTGCACTATTGCCGTCTAGTGGCGGTTATTAGTGCCGGTGGCGAAATGCGAGATGAAAGGGGAGAAATCAGCAAATCACGCAATACTATATATTTGTAAGTAGACCCATGATAAAGGCTTTGAATTTGTAACATGCCTCCATGTACTAGTAATGTACACATCGCACTGTAATGTATTTATTGAATATTACATACTGTAATTAATTATAATTGAATCCATTTGAGTGTTTGTGGTGTTTTTTTTTTAATTTTCCTAATGTCTATAACATTTGTGTCTATTTTTATAGTTACTTTCACGAGTAAAGAATGAACATGATCATGGTCAAGGTAAATTCAAATTACATAATTTTCAACATTATATAAAAATCATGTATATTTGTACATACATGCATACGCGCGCGCGCACACACACATTGGTTGGTTTAGTGCCGCCTAGTGCAAATTCCTTAAAATATGCTCTGATTTTTTGTGAACCTTGACGAGGCTAAACTGAACATCTTCTACGTAAAAGGTAACAATTGTGGCCAGAAAGTTAGAAAAAAATACGTCTTTAAATAGTTGAAGACTTGTGAACACAATTCTGCAAAATATATTAAGTACGTCTCTACACATGTGTTGAAGGTTTACTAAATTATGCGCATTTATGTATGCTTTTGAGCGAGAGGGGAAAGCAAGATGTGGGGAGCATAGAGACAGACAGAGAGATTGCACGATAGTTTCGCAGAAATATTTAATTTGTATTCTAAACACAAACGCAAAACTAAGGAATTACACACACGTTAATCCAAAACGTGATGTCTATATTAAGACGTTCAGACATGTTTATACTCAATAAAGTTTATACTTTTCATCTGAACTACGGCCACACTTTCTTTCCGCGAACTTTTCGTCGTAAATCTAGAATTAGTCGATGTTTATTGCACTGTATTTTACGTAGAAGAAACGCATACGTGCGCATGCGTGTGTATTATTAATACAGTGACTATAAATGTAGAGATAAATTTTCAAGTAGTAAAACTTGTCTGTTATCAAGTAAAATAAATAATATTCCTTCATCGTCATCGTCATCGTCTTAATTACATCGTTTAGGTGATTGTCTGTCCGTCTTTAATTATTTGATTCTTCCATTCTCCTACATTGCTTGTTCCGTTTGCATTGTATTTTAGAGAGTGTCTGAGGAGTTACTGGTCACCCATTCTTTAAATTATGGTTGCCACACGAGAGAATACACAATCCCGGATGTAAGATCTGCACCTAGCGTACAGAACAAAACGAAACGTTCATAATAAGATCACTATGCCGTTGAAAAAATAAAAATGACTCTATTGATGTTCTGGTTTGAAAACAGCAATTGAAATTTCTTTTTTTTTTACGTTTATTTATGCAATCTGTTAGTACATAACATGGGCTTGGCAAGGATACATGGGTATACAAAGCTATTAAACTTCTATTTACGTATAATTTTGTTTTGTCTTGGTTCTTCTTCTATTTGTGAATATCTCACTAGATCATGTCAACACTTGTATGAAAGTAACATGTAGGCCTAAATATTATCAAAATATTTAAAACAGAAAAGATTAATCTAAATTTGTATTCCCTTAAAATAAGGGCTTACAAAACTCCAGTTTTCTCCAAGGTTCGTGCCGAAAATGAATAGCGACCAAATGAGAAAAGAAATCTGCAATAATTGTTGGTTCTTTAGGGGCTGTTGCTATAATTTAGGTACGGAAAATTACACCATTTTCAGCGAGTTACATGCGATATCTAACAATACGTAAACAAACTGCTTTACTACATGTAAATGCTGGAACACTTCATTAATCTTTTCATCAAGAAGAAAAGAAAGTTGTTATCAAGACAATGATAAAATTGCCTATAACTTTGTTAGTACCATGTTATCAATACAAGTGAAACAATATCAAGCTAAAAATTAAATCTAACTGATGCATGGGGAAGATACATGGGGAAGATACATGGGGAAGATACATGGGCATGGCAAGAACTAATCCAACCACCGGTTCTCTGTATTATTATTTAAAAGTAACATGTTATGAACAATGCATTTAGAGTGTTAAAGTCTAAGTAAGTCCAGCGGAAATGTTAATTTTGTCGTCTTGTCTGCAGGCTGTTGGCTAGAGGATTTGTGTCCTCTTCAAGCCGTTTCACATATCTTTCGCTGAACATCACATCACAATGGTTACTAGAGAAAATTTCAATAGTAGATTTAACGAATTGTACGCTGGGCAAAAAATAAACGCTGATCACGCAGATCGTGAAATTTCTGAAAAAGCGAGCTCGATTAAAGAACCAGGGAAAGAATATGTAATCAAAGAGGCAGTGGTAATTACTGAATTCAGCGTTTCTTACGATGACAGCAGTTTCGACTCGTATTAACTGTAAAATAGATTGAAGATATATCACTGCCGATACAATGAGGATGAAAATATGTATTTTAAGCTTCTTTAAATTTTAAAAACTTGAGCCACGTATAGGAACTATTATTTGATCGTAAGGAATTTTACAAATTACACATTAGGAATGAAAAAGTTATACCATACATTTAGTAATTTATATCTAAGAATCTTATTTATCGACCGTGTTAATTATGGTTTTAAGTGGTTATCGAGTTTCGGTCTAATAAAAATGCAGGTTTTATGGGACGTTTCCAGATTTATTTTACCTCATATTCATACATATATTGTTGAGTCACAGATACACACTTACTCTAAACTATACACTACACTACGATACAAAAACATGATACATATTAATTATATTTTTTCTCACTTTGTATAGTGTATAGTGGCAGTGTGTGAATCTATTTCATGACTATTCGACAACGATCACACACTTCCACTATACAGTACACAAAGTGAGAAAAATTATAATTAATATGTATCAAGTTTTTGTATCGTAGTGTAGTGTATAGTTTTGTGTAAGTGTGTATCTGTGACTCAACAATATATGCATGAATTAAAATAAATCTCGAAACGTCGCACAAAACCTGCATTTTTATTAGACCAAAACTCGATACCCACTTGAAACCATAATTTAATAGTTATGTCTATAATTTAATAGATTTATCTTTATACGTAGTCATGTTTTGTATTTTTTTTTTTTTTTACCTATTTTGTTTAAAACTATTTTCGCTATTTCGACATACTCTCGGTCCCATAAATGTTGCATTAACGCGAGTACATTGTATATGACAGTGCTGAATATTAATAATAATTACGTAGGAAAGAAGTATTGACATTCAACGTGTTGACGAAATAAAAGTAAACAGTGTACGTATTAGGACTATATCGGTGTCACGGAAGAATGCAGGCGGCTCAACGACGAACATATTTTATAACAGGTTCTGTTGCAAAAGAATCAGGTTCGTTTTCAATGAGTCATCGCGGCCGGCGTAGTTTCTGCTCGGACAACCGTACGCTTGTAGACAAGACAGGCCGGTGTTTCCGTCGAATTTGGAAATCCACGCGTGGCGGATTAGTAACGCGTAAAACAAAGCTAATTAAATGTGACATTTGGATACGTGACTAAGCGCTTCGATTATTTCATCTGTCGTTTCGAACATATGCGCGAACACGTGTTGTGTGAATTTCTCAATCTGAATTTACTGTTGGTTCCAATCTGCTGTTATAAAACGCGCTGTTTCTTGTTCCTTCTTACTCTCCATTGTCTTCTTCTTCTTCTTCTTCTTCTTCTTCTTCTTCTTCTTCTTCTTCTTCTTCTTCTTCTTCTTCTTCTTCTTCTTCTTCTCAACAAATGCATTACTGTTGCTAAAGTCTGGCTGACTACTTGGATTCGGATGCGGTTAGACATAAGTCATATTCAGAAATGTATTTTCTGTAAGCAGTCAAGGACTGTATAAGAGCCATAAAATATGATAATCGCGGGCGAAATTTGGGTTATTTTCTATTGACGATAATATCTGTCAACACAGATCTTAACAGATCTAACTGGAAATGCATTTCAAAAGGATACTTTAGGCCTACCCTAAAACTAATTAACAATTACAGGCACACATTAAGTAGAACTGTCGTTAAGACTTTTTTTTTAATCACGTTTTTCCTCCCGCCCCCATTTGGGGGAGGGTTTCTATCTAAAAAAAAAACAATAGGTTTCAGTAGCGTGAGTATGTGGATAGTAGGCATGCAAAGTTTTATGAAATCGGTTGATGCGTTCAAATGTGTTCGTGAGACATACCCTACACAGATAGACAGACAGACAGACAAATGGCAAACGGTAGAGTTAAAACTGAGAACTCCTTTCGTTCATTCAATACAGAAGCGAACGTGGAATACAGAACTGTTACAGTCGTGAAACCCTGCCAGCAATATCAGGTTCTGAGTCATTTTAAGCCGGACGTTTTAGCTGTGACCCGAAGAACGAATGGAACATATTATATATATTGTAGCGCAACAAAAATGATAGCATTTATGCTACATAAAAGAAGATTCACAGATTGATAAATAAATTGATACTTAATCCCCTAATAGAACAGAGACCCAATTATGACAATTATAGTCATAGACAAAATAAATAAGAATGCAAGGTAGTGTTGAATAGAATACAGGAACCTGTAAAATAAATAATAGCTAATGATATATGTTTAATAAAAAACAAAACAGAAAAATGAAACAATGACTTAATTTATGGTAATAACAGATAAGAATTTTGTGTTAAAAAAGTATTATATTATGACAAAAATGTTATGATAAAGTTAATGTAAAGTTATATCAAATATGTGTTGAGTTCATGAAAAATAATGAAACAAATAGTGTTATTCAATGACTGTCATAGAATGAAGTGTGAGGCAGTTAACCAATGTTCATAAGTTCGAATTTTGTTATATGTGATCGAGAGATCAAGATAAATTTGTTATTAGATGTAGAAAAATAATTGTTTATACGAATGTTAATAATTAAGTTTTGATTGTATGTACGAATTTATATAAGAGGGACTATAGATGCCTAACAGACATAACCACAGGTAGATCAATTTACAATAAAAGGCCTAACAGCCAAAAATACTAAATAAACACTTATAACTTAAAGGTTAGATACATCAATTAATAATAATTAATAAATACACTATGAAGAGCTAGAAAGAAGAAAAAACATTAAGTTAATAATAATATTTAATAAAATTTATACAAGTTATAATAATACCATAATGCCATAATATCGATTGGTAAAAAATAATATCGAAGGTGGATTAAATATAATAAAAAAGGAAAAAAACGGAATTATATCAAAAAACCAGTAGAAGATGTGTATAAAATAATAAACCAGCTATCGGTAAATTTACATTCCGATAGGACAGCAAATTGACAAAGAATAGACAAAATAATATATGAAAGAAACACTATATAGTCAAACATGTGGAAGCGGAAATTAATATAGGTTGCTAGGGAAAAATTTAAGAAGAATGTTGTTGATTTAAAAAAAATAACAAGATTGCTTTGGTAAAAAACTGAAGGTGATGATTTAAAAAACCCAAGAAGAATATATTGAATCGTAATATTCGAAATCAAGAGATACGATTATAAAGAAGATAAAATTCTAATGATAATACTTACATCTATCACTAACACAGATTAATAAAATAACGATATATTCTGAAATAATAATCGAGAACAAATAACCAAATTCTACAAGAAGAAACTTGGACTGTCCCATGTCCGAAGGGAATTGACGAAAAGTTAATCAAATATAAAGAGTTAACAATAACACAAATCATAATATTCACAACACCAGAAATTATAACCTTGCAAATACACGGAACAACACTAACTGCTTCAACCGAAGGAAGAACCTATTTGGATCCTGACGGTGCAGAAGAAACATCAATCGTGCTGTAAAACAATTCAGAAGCTGTATTCCGAAGTGGACAGTACAAGATTTACTTTTATTAAACTGAAGAAGGAAAACTGTACTTCATAATTGACCAGAGCAACAAATTTAGCGATCAACCGCCTACGTGATTGGCGTCGTTAGAGTCTGGTAAAATTATATTATATTAATCATACTAAATACACAACACATAATTTTTGTAAATTTTGCATTCTTATTATGTATTTTTAGTCTTCCCCACAGTTACAAGAACCTTCACACCCTGAAATAAATAAAATACGAATCAAATATAATATATAACCAAATATAAACAAAGGATTAAATAGTCAACAATCGATACCTGAATCTATAGTCCCAACATATATTAATTAGAATATATCTGAGTTAATGTGAATTGAATACACTAATAAAGAACCTTTATATATTTGTTACACCTTGTTATTTGGAGTATGGTTTAGTGAACTGGAACAAAAGTAACTGAATAAGTAGTATAATAAATGGTTAATATAAACATCGAATAACCTACAAGTTTCGTTGAGCCGATACTACAGCGCTTATAGCGGAATTATCTGACACCAAAGAGGGAGCGTAAAAATATAAAATCAGACAGAACTCTCTTCAAGGCATAATAGGGTTGGATGAAATTGTAGAATAAATCTTAAGTTATTTAAGTTCGAGGCACACTAACACTGATAATTATTAAATAGTTAAGTTAACATTAATTGAGTACATCCATATATTCCACAACTCCAAATATTTCCGAGAATTTATACAATTAAATTAATACAACACAATCGACAAATACAACAGTGGGAAACTAGACCGTACGTATCCGATCTAGTACAAATTGGCTTCCATCGCGGGACTTGAACAGTAGAGGACACATAGGAAATAGTACAATATATATATATATATATATATATATATATATATATATATACTGCTGTAAAAATGGACATAAAAATAAAATAGTTATTTTTGAAAAATCAAAGGGATAAATTTAGTAATATTTTGGGTAGATAGTAAAATTATAAACAAAAAACTAATTAATTATTAATGATAAACATAGAGGTAATTTAAGGTATTGGAATTGTATGAAACAGCACAGAGTGAAGAAAATATATGTTGTAATATTAATGACAATATTATTATAATAAAATTAAATAAACATTAAAATAAAAGCAAATGGTAATACTATTATAATATAATAGAGACAAATTAGAATGAGTAATGTAAAAAGTCAGAGAAATGTAAAAGTAATAATTAGTAACATTATACATGTGTTTAAGAGGAATATTATGAAAGTATGTGACAAATTTAATGATGTATCACTAAGCCCAATGTAAATTGTTATAATTGGATTGTTTTTAAATGTAAGAAAAATTTGTTTTAGTCTGATTTTTATGTTAATAGAATACACATCTCAGTGAGAGTTAAAGTAACATATTGAAAATTTATTAAGAACTGTAAAAGTAAACTAAAAAGGAAAGAATTAATCTTGTAAAGAATTTTGTTACAATAGGCCAAAGAAATCTAACCTATTCTGAATTTGTAACGAAGTGTGTAAAATATTATAATTAAAAGAAGTTTAATAAGTAATGCTATTAAAGGTTTGATGTAAATTATTCAACAGTACCATCATCAAAAAGTAATTTACGACTGATCGATGTTGTAATCCCAAATTGGAATTAAAAAAAAAATCGCTTGAAGCCTAGTCATCCAAATCACACACACACGAAGTAAAATTATTAACATAATTAAGATACGTAATACACGAAATTATACGAAAACACAAATAAAATAACAAGAATTAATTAACACTTAAATAGATAAAGAAGAGGATAAAAATAATGTATTTTAGTAGCAAACAGTGAAACGAATTGTATGAAAAAAGTAATACTGTTCAGAGCGACATCTATGCTGGTGACAAATTGTAAGTGAACTACAAGAGTACTAGAATTGAAACCGTTGCAGTTTGGAAGAGCAGGGATTCAAACGATTAACATTCACATGGTATATTATCTCAATACTATTTCTTAAAATTGTGTTAACTATAGTTATTTGGCACTGACTAAAGAAAATAATTAATTACTTCCAATATTAAATAACCTAAATAGAAATATTAGTTGTCTACCCTGAGATAGAGTTTTCATGATCACGTGTTTAATACAAACAACACTTTAAATATTATACAAATACTAAAATAATTTGACGTGTACTTATCGCCCAAATAGAGGGGCAATTACCATAACGGACAGAAATAAACAGTACAATATATATATTCACTTACCCTATTTACTTACACACATTCTCGCAGGCCTATGCACACAAAAATTGAAATTGAAGTTGTAATATTAAAAATTAACGTTGGATTAAATCTTGTACACCCATCTCTCTCTTTCTCTCTCTCCTTATAAATGCACGGTAATTAGGTTAACATGATGTTTCAAATTGGGTACATAAGAAAGACAGTGGGAACGCTGGACTCATCATCATCACACATCACGTATATTTAAATGACGCTTCGGGTATACATCCTGAAGCGACAGGATTAGCATTACAAACGGACACACACACACACACACAAACACATTTCCAGTAATTACCAATAAACAACTCGTGTGATATTGCCTCGACGTTAATTGGTATCGATTTCAAGAAGTATCGACACGCACGGCGCGGCGCTTATTCAATTTACAATACAAAATACGAAAAACCGTGTAAATAATGCATACCGTGTTTGCCGTACGTGCGTATACTGTGAGAAAATTTAAATCGCCTCCGTCGAAGAAAATCATTTATGTTTGTTTGTTGTTGTTCAGCTGCCTACTGGACGCAGAGATCAACCAACTTTCCCTCAATTAGCCATATTAATATAAGATTATCATCATTATTATTATTTTACAATCGTATAATTATTATTTAATTAATTTACAATCGAACGGTGATTTGTTGCGATTGCGAGCAAACACGCTTACGATTTCTGCGATTCCTCCGGCCAGCGAAATCCTTCGTGGAACCGTGCGATCTTCTTCTTCTGATAGTTCCTATCCGTTTCGGATGTTGGATATCATACAGGCTATTTTAACTTTCTGCACTGCTGTGCGGAATAAGTCAGTTGCATTCATGGCAAACCAGGCCCTTAAAATTCTCATCCATGATATCCTCGGTCGCTCAACTCCTCTCTTTCCAAGTGCTCTTCCCTGTAGTATGGACTGCAATAAGTAAAATCTCTGTTCATTTCTCATGAGATGTCCCAGATAATGAAGCTTTCTTATCTTCATTGTGTTAATAACTTCAGTATATTTCTTCATCTTTCTAAGAACTTCAACATTAGTTTTATGCGCTGTCCACGAAATGCTCAGTATTCTACGGTAGAGCCACATTTCCAAAGATTCTTGGGAGTGGTCGCATTGCTCATCACATCTGTGTTAATATTAAATTTTCTTTTTACTTCATAACTGTTCAAAACTGACCCCCCGGAGATCCGATTGGGGAACTTGAAGCTCCGGATGATATTGCCTTGAACATAGCCATGATGATATTACCAGAGATATCTAAACGATCTTTAATTTAGTGGTTTCCCGTTGCCTTCTACACCCCAATGTCGTTAACTAGTAACTAGCTCATCCGTCTTCGGGGCCGATTTCTCAATCCTAGGATAATGAGGTGCCCTACAGCTTGCCAGTTCATCCACCCGAAGCTGTTGACTAGCAAGGGGGAGACTACTTATTCCGGTAGTCACTCGGTCGTTAAAATAGGGTGCACCATACAACCGAGGCTGTACTTCGAGAAGGTGAGGTTGGCATTGTACACGAGAGGCATCATATACCTTACACCCCAATCGGGCGATGCGCCGGTGTAATCCCACGACAAAACCAAAGTTTTTCTCGATAAGAAGTCATTTCTCATAACCGCGGGTGATTTGTTTCTATCTACTCTTTTTACTTGTTTCCCCATAAATCGGAATTCGATTGCGCGGACAATGCCTCGTACGTGTGTTACCGTTAATCGTGCTTTAATGATCGTCTCAAAATTATGCGACATACGATAGTACATGTTACATATTATTATGACGGTCTAACTGATCGTCGTATGGTGGAGTGGAAAACAAAACACAAGACACCAATTAAGTCACAAATCACCAGCTTTAAGTATCACAATTAAACAGTTTGTAATCAACAAGATAACTATTACAACAAATCAAATAAAAATTGTTCACATGTAATAAGAATGTCAACTAATAGAGTCCCGCACAAATAAAACACATAACACTTCGCCACAATACTTCGAACAGCACTGGAATAAATTGCCACTAAAACTAAAACTAAGCGCCGCTGAATTCCTATATTTATATCCTCTGAAATTCCAGAATAGTCCATACTACGCGTCAGCGCTACAGTAGAGCGTAATTGCTTGCGGCCTTGACACATTGCGCGCGGCCGGCGAGTAGTGTGTTGGAGAGAATACTCATCCACCGACGGAGGGGGGAGAGGAGATGACGTCACGATACTGACCTACCTCAACAGCCAGTGACGTCACTGGAACAAAAATGGGGTCATTGTTCTCTTAGGCCAACAATGGCGCCCATTGTTTCAGCCACGTGACGTCACTGGCTGTTGAGGTAGGTCATGATCGTGAGGTCATCACCACCACTACCCCCCGGTCCACCACTGGCTGCGTATTCTCTCCATGTTGTACCGGAAGAGCGTGGCGGGCTGTATGTGTGTGTGTGTGTGCAAATGTTTTCGCAAATATGGTTTCATTCTCGGTCTCGTTAATTTCGGTTCAGTTCTCGTTCATTTCGGTGTAGGTTGCGGTCATCTCGAGTTCGATGCCGTGGTCCAGCTCCGGACGATGCGTCGGTAGTGACTGTCGAGACAAGACTGAAGGGGTTCAGCGATCGAGCCTCGTTTATATAGACGGACAATCCCCCTCTTGTCCGAGTTTAACTACCCAACATGTAATGCACCATATCGTTTCACGGTGATACCACGCAACAGTTCTAACAAGTGCATTGCACAACAAGACGTACCGTAACTAAGTAAGCAATAAACAGCAACAGATCAAGAAAATCAACAAGTTCCAATCGAGGTTAACCAAGAGCTTGTTGACGAGAACCAAACAGATTTGGATCAGCCAGTGGTGTATAGATCATCAGATCATCAGTACACGACACAACCGGCATGACTCCAGCAAAATTGGTGTTTGGGCGGGAGATTCGTCTTCCTGGGGACTTGATGTTCGGATCACACGAGACTGAATTCGAAGAACCGGAGAGTTATCTCTCGCAAGGACGTCCACCTAGTTCACCTGGTCGAGTGTTACTTCAGAGACGGTTTGCCAGTTCGGGACGAACAGGCTTAAGGAGGAGGAAGTGTTACGACATCACAGAACAATCTACGTGTTTGTCGAATGTGCCAGAAGAATCTCGCTCTAATGTGTGTGGCATACGTGACTCTAGACGCATTCGCGAGAGTTTTCTCGAAGCCGCCAGCCGCGCGGACTGTGTCAAGGCCGCCATTAATTACATAGTTCACACTGGCGCTAAAACGTAGTTTGGAACGTTCTGGTCTGTGAGCAGAGGTATAAATACATGGCGGCAGCGGCCTTAGTTTGCAATATTAGTCGCGATATGTTTACAGTGTGGTCCGAGTTTATTGTCGGGCGATTACAAGTAATTATCTGCCGATATTACTGTGTGCGTTCAAGTGGTTGTTAGTTAAGTGTTGTGTTTTATAATCGGGCGGTATGTTGCAATACAATTGTTGTTTAATATTAGTGGGCATTTTATTACCTGTGAACAATTTTTATTTGATTTGTTGTAAGAGACTGTGTTGCTAATTACGAACTGTTTAACTGTGAAAATTAAAGCTGGTGGTTAGTGACTTAATTGGTGTCTTGTATTTTGTTTCCATTGTACCTACGACGGTCAAGTAGTACAATATACCATTCGTAGCAGTATACCATTAGTATTTTAGAAAAACGGTACCTTTGGTTGTTAAAATTACTTCCCGGGCTCTCTGGCCGTGAATGTATTCTCTCTCAGTGCCACGAGAATTTATACTTAGAGAATTTATAAGTAGTAGTGGTGTTCACGGGACTTCTCCAGCCTTAACTACAGCTACTGTGGTCACTAAAGTATACCACCTCTCGTTAGCGTACTCGATCTTACACTGACGAAGGCAGTCGATGGCACTGCCGAAACGCCTATTTATACATAAAACAATGCACCATGGCCAAACAGCCCGGAAAGGAATTTTAACAACATTAGCTCCGGCCGTGTAAGGCTACGAAATACACAACGGTAGGCCTACCTTTTATTTTTCCAATTATCAAACATCCGGTTAGCTGGATCGAATCTGATCTCAGTTAATTCAGAAAATCCGAGTGCCGCTGCACTTTAGTCCAAAGATGTTGAGGGATACCTACCATGATTTTCAACATTTAAGTTATTAAAGTTAGCTTACTAAATGATACTCAATCCCAATCCTACAATTCTGTTTATTTCAGCAGTGTAATTACCTCTACTTACTTCCGTTTCTCGCCATAGGTAAACCTAGTTTTACTTTTACACAACTAAAATTAACTATATTAAAAAAACACACTGATAAATGATGTTATGTTTCATTTTGCCATACCCGTCATATCGATTCGTTCACATGTCACATGAGCCACCGCTGTCCGTTGAATCGAACGCCGCCGTCTATTTCGTGTCGCTACGTTCTTTGTTCGACGGCCTTTTGGTCGACGTCGGCGTCGGTTTTGAGCTCGGCGTGCGCCTAGACGGCGTGCGACGGCGACGACGACGTTTCGAGCCGCTTGATATAATGCGTTCCTTGATCCTATGGAACGAGTCCGTCTTCTTGCCTGGATGTGTGTCCGTTTCCGGAGTCAGAGGGTTTTCAATACTTCCTCTTCGTTTCAAAAGAAGCGTACAATCTGCGAATTCACGATTCATTTCAACATCTTCGTTCACTACCGCAGAACTCTTCGCTGTGAGATCGTTTAATTTTTTTTTCGACTCGTTCACAAGAGTGTAAGGTTTAGATAGACGCTACACATTCAACACAATTTAAATTAGGCCTAAGGCAAATATTAAAATATTTCCCTTCTTCGGTCCTGCGGTGTTTGGAAAATGCACCAGTTTGGTCAGCAACTGGAGTCGAGTTGTTAGCAACAGCTTTTGGCACCAGAGGCTTTTTGAAGAAGTTTCCCGGTCTCAAGATTCTCATGACTCTAACAACGCTTGTGGACACTAAATTAGCAACCATTTTGAAATTCGTTTTGGTTTCGGAAGGGAACTGGATGTCACAAACAAAGCGAACAGACCTCAGTAACTGCTAGTTTCTGACCAACCTAGTGGATTTTCAAAACACGGCAGGACAGAGAAGAATGGAAATATTTTAATATTTGCCTTAGTGTGTTGAACGTATCTAAACTTAAAAACAACAAATTTGTAACGAGAATTGAAAATTATGTAATTCGTTACTATAGTTACTCAATATTTTATAAACCTAATTGTCAACGCTAGACTTGCAACTGATTTTCGGTAAATAAATTAAAAATTCGTTTTTATTGGTACTTGTAGGTCTAACGTGTTGACGCTTCCGGCAAGTTAAAGCATTGGTGGCAGTTACTGACAAAATTACGCACGCACCGGCACAGCCTTCTAACCTACCTTTATATTTTCCCCGAGATACGCTTTCTCTTACAGGGTTGTCCAGTCCATGTTATGAATCCTCTAGTCAATGCCGGATTTAAAATTTGTGAGGCCCTAGGCCACGTTTTCTGAGCGTTCCCCCTCCGGCTGTGACTTTGAAGTAATATGTACTGCAGAAGTAATTTGATGTCAGATTAATACTATCAAATTTAAAACCAGTAGACTATTATAAAAACGCGTGCTTTCATTTAGCAAACTTTTTCTAAATATTAAGAACCATGCAAATGAATTGAGCAATTAATTTATTTTTTAAGTAGAATAACTTAACTAAGTTTATTCATAAATTTAACATAAAAAGATTATTTTTTATTGTCTAGGTATAACACGTTAATTTATTTCTTATAATTAAAAAAATTGGTCTATTTTTTTTTCTGTTCTTTGACTAAAGATACAACAAGATAAACTAATTAATATTCAGTGACTACCTAGCTTAATGGAAGTAATGTCGGGGAAAGCATACACAAAATTCGCATGCGCAGATTAGTTTTCAAGGACGCCAAAGTCTTAAAATTAAGCGTGCAATATTTAAATAAGAACTGTCTTCCACTTGTATTATTAACAAAAATTAATAATTTAACTTCAAGAAATCGTACTTAAATAAATCAAAGTGGCTCCTACTTTCATAAATATATTTCTGTTAAAAACAATGTATTTGTAGCTTGCGGCCCCCTCTGGGCCCGTGGTAAAGCCCGCACTGCCTCTAGGCTAACATCTCTATGGTTTACACCGTTGTCTTTGCACAAGTAAACTAACTGTTTCTTGACTTGAATGAGGAAAAATGAGAATTGCTGGATTTTATGTAAAAAAAAAAAATAACATACTTTAACAGGAAGTATAAGTTACTTCAAACATTCCTGGGAGAACACCTTAAATTAAAGTACAAGAGGGTAATAAATCCTTTTTTCAAAATGTCTTCAGGAAAACTCACGTTCACAAGATTTATTAAAAATAAAAATTTAGAATTGATGTGATCCCGATTACATGAGATGTATTACCTTTAATTTTAACAGCAATTAGTCGAGATAGAATATTTAGAAGTTAGAACTTTTCCATAATTAATTTTTTCAATCATAATACTTCACGTTGGTTAATTCAAAAACTTTGAGACGCAAAAGATTTATATAACGTATTTGTAAAATTATATGGGAAGAGTACTGAATTTGTGGAACGATTCATAGGTACCTGGATGAAAGTAAAACACGGAAGAATACCCGAATTAAATTTTATAAAACTGTGGCCGTCCTCACATTCCTGTAAGCTAGTGAGACGTGGATTCTTGGTAAAAGGGACATGTAGAGGATTCAGGCAGCCGAAATGAAATTTCTAAGAGAGACGCAAGGTTGTTCTCTCTTGGATCGGAGAAGGAACGAGGATATTAGACGTGATTTAAACATAGCATCATTGGACCAGAAGACTGAAGACCACAGAAGGAGAACACTTGAATCGCACGACTGATAGCCGTCTACCTGTGGCTGCCTTGGGTCACCACCCTACTGGGAAGAGAGATGTCGGTAGACCGATAAGGAGATGTGTTTCGGAACAGGTCTAAGGCCTAGTCCTTGGAGTGGTGATGTTGATGATGATGATGACGCTGAGTATTGAATTTCTCATTTGTGTAGAGGGAAATATAGGGGGTCAAACCTTCAACCTAGCAGTTTCTAGCTCCGAATGTGCCACACACTATTTTGGATGACCCTGGAAAAAACATCAAATCTGGTTTGTACAGAATGGAAGACGAAAGATTGCCAAAAGTGGCATTTCAATGGGAACCTATAGGTCGAAGGAAAAGAGAAAGACCTCCTCGCTCATGAGGTGAAAACATTCAACAAGCGCTAAGAGAGTTCAATTCAACTGAAGACCTGTGTAGCGCAATGGAGGAAACGTTTGGAGATCGGACAGCGACAGCAGACGCTATAAACCGATCGGTGATTATGACGTTGTCGAAAGGATGATAGTCGGTATGAAAACAACTGTTATCACATAATAAATATTGTATCAGCCGGCCCGGAAAGTGGTCAATGACCGCCGCTGGTAGACTTCTCCTGATAAATGGTTGACCCTTTGTCGGTGGGATGTCCCCGTTCTTAGTAACGAGACGGCTAAACTGACTCATCGGGAGATCGGGGGGCTCCTAGGGGCCAGGTACGGGCGGACGGGGGGCCTGGAGTGATCCGGGTGTTGTACTCGAGGTGGTTTGTGGTTTCGGTCTTATGGCGTCGCTGCGGGAGACTTTAAATTGAGGAGTACCCTGGGGGGATGTTATGGGCTGCTAAATCCCAGATAGTAGATATTCCGAACCCCACGGAGGGAATGGAGCTGCACGTCTCGTTTTCCTAGGTGTACCGACCAGTTCATCGTCGGGCGCTTAGTCAGCGTTTTAGGTTTGGGCTCCACGCCCATGGGGGGCCAAGGGTTGTAGATAATCTACTTAGTCCTGGCTCTTCCCTTGTAAAACAATTTCTCTTTATCTTTCTCTGTATAGTTACGTTGTTAATACGTTTCTGCATGTTATTAAACAGCGGCTATACATACAGTAGAATGACGACGACACGACGGGTCGTACCCATTTTCGGTTACAAAAATAATTGCGGTTGGTGAATACTAATTGTGACAAAACGTTGCGTCAACATCATTTTAAGACGTTAATTTCTCTCACTGACGTTTCAATCTGATCTTTGCATAGAGATAATATTGGGAAGTGCCGCGCAATTGAAAACACATTAATACGTCTGATTGTTGCTTCTGACTGTCTTCCTATTGGTCGAAGCATTCATACCAACCGCCAGTTATAAAGTAGGTTTTTTTTTATTTGTATCGGTCAACTGAGGACCACATGCCAATTCCAATTCTTTATTCCTTGTTCTTTTCTTTTTCTCCAGTATTCTTTAATCTTTTCACTATGTCTCTTCTTCCTGTCTTCAGTCCACTTTTAACCTGCGTTTTTCTCTCTCCTACCGTTTTGAACACTTTTGCCCGAAAAATTTCTCTTTCAATTGCTTCTTCTGCGTTTATATTATTTTTTTTCTAAATTCTTTTGGACTTCTTTAATCCAAATTGATGTTGAATTCTTTTCCCACAGATATCTGAAGATCTGTTTCGTTAACCTATTGTCGTCCATTCTATATAAATATCCAAAAAATAATAGTCATCTTTTTCTCATTGTTTCTGTTATATTTTCTATACTTTGATATATTTCATCATTACTTCTTCATTTCCAACCTTCTGAAGCTTTTCGTGGGCCTAATATTCTCCTAATAATTCGTGTTTCCAATATTTCTAGTTTGTCTAAATTATAATTAAATGCTAGACATTTACTTGCATCGCTTCCTATCTATATATATAACCTGTCATGAAAATGTCACTGTGTAGTATTCCTTCCATACAGTGATGGTATATATATATATATATATATATTCGGGTTAAAACGTCCTGCGACATTGTCCTATGCCTAATTGCCCTCCTGTCGTTGCAGTTTTCTTCGGTTAGACCTCGTACACTCATTGATCTCCTTACACCCTGTATCCGTGTTACTTTTGGCCTTCTCCTTTTTCTGTTTTCCTGTGGTATCCATGTCATCACTCTCTTTGGCAACCTCTCCTCCCCCATTCTCTGCACGTGCCCATACCAAATTATTTGTTTTTTCTCGATGTGTTCTAAAACAGTTTCTGTTATATTCATTTGTTGCTTAATTGTTTCGTTTCTGACCCGGTATAATTTTGATGTTCTATATATTCTTCTTAAGGCGTCCATTTCTGTGGCTTCTATCTTTCTTTTCAGATGTTCTATCATTCTCCATGTCTCAGACCCATATAGGGCTACTAATGTGCTCTTAATCATTGCGTTGTATATACTCATTTTTCTTTGTTTTCCTATTTCGGTCCTCCACAGTATTCCATTTAGAGACTTAATTATTGTTCTTGCTTATGGAACACATTAACATATTATATACAACAAACAGAATTATCACTGTTGCACATCACTATAGAAAAATTATTCTGATTAGCGCTGTCAAGCTTCTCAGCTCGTCGTCAGATCGGAAACGACGACAATAAGGTAAGTATAGTCTTTAAATATCTTATCTTAAAAGTCAAATTGAAGAGGGTCTTAAGTAATATGGTTCAATAAACAATGTCTGGCTAATAATATCATTCCGAAATACGCGCAAGTTAAAATTAGAAATAAGAACGCGGTAGCTAAAAAAGTAAAAAAACAAAGTGAGAAGTTGTGGATAAAATTAGAAATAAGATCAGGACGATGAGCTGTGAAGCTTGAAAGCGCTAATCGGAATAATTTTTCTATAGTGGTGTGCAACAGTGATAATTCTGTTTGTGGTTATAACCAGTAATACAACTTTGTTAATTAAATTATATTATATATGGAACACTTTTAAGGAAAAAGAGAATTCCATAGAAAAACATTACTACAGTGATAAGAGTGCGGCTAAGATTTCATTTTTTGTATTCGATGACAACGCAGAACACCAACAGCGCTACGTCTAAAGCCGCGTCCAGACGTACGCACCGCACGGTGTGCACACCGTGCGCGTACATGAAATTCCCACGTCTGGACAGCGCGACATACACGTTGCACACGGTGTGCGCACCGTTCGCACACCGTGCGCCACGATCCAGATTTTGTCGGTTTTTCCCGCGAACACAAAGCGGTTCGTGCGTCATGTGTGGACAGGTAGTTGATGTCTGGACAGTGCGGCGCACACGTACCGTTTCCCCTCGCGAACTAATTTGTGTTTTCTTTCTATTGTTTTTCATTCTAGTTTCTTTTTAGTGTTATGGAGTGGTCAGAAGATAAAGTTCTCGAGTTGATCGAAATTTATAAACAATATCCATTATTGTGGAAACCTTCAGATCCACAACATTTTAATAAAATAAAAAAAAGTGACGCGTGGAAGGACATTGGTGATAAGATGTTGCGGCCTGCGGAGGAGTGTAAAAAGAAAATGATTTATTTACTTTCATCTTACAGAAGAGAGAAGGGGAAAGTAATACATCACAAAAAGTTGTTTCATACAAAAATTTGCTCATGACGTCAATTTAAATTTTCTTTCATGTCCATTACTTAAATATTTTTTGCATATTTATTAATCAATTACTTACCTATCTTGAACCGAAATGGGTTCTCGCATGTAGGTCTGCTTCTTCTGAATAACTGGGGCGATCATCTGCAGCAGTTCCTCAAAGTTTGTTGAGCTCATTCGAGTGAGGTCATTCCTGTACTGCCCACTGATTTCTTGATTTTTCAGGATTTGCAATAACTCCTCGCCTTTTCGTTGCAAAAAAATATTTGTTGACCACCAACGACGTCGGCGATCCCGTCGGTGTTTCCTCTTCCTCAAAATATAACCGATGACGGCGGCAGCACCACTGCACACGAGTAGAGCTCCTTCCTGCTCCATAGTAATTGCAAGACTGTTTCGTGGTTGGTACGCCAGAATTTGTGGATCTCGGAAACTCGCACACCGTGCGCCGAAACAGAAAATTACGACGTACGGTGTGCACACCGTGCGGTGCGTACGTCTGGACGCGGCTTAATATACGTTAGTCAGCACGACTGTAGTTAATAAACATATTTACCTCTGCAGAGTCCGCGTGAGTATGCGCGCGCGCGTGTGCGTGCGAAATCGCACATCGGAGTCGCGGGGCCTTGCGATTTGTTCGCGTACCGACCAACGGGCCCCAGAGCGATTCACCGCGGGAATCGTGTGCGTGTTTAGTTAAAGTGAAATAAAATTATTTTGTTTCCGAGAAGTGGCTACAAATGTCATCGCCGCGAGGGACATATTGCTGAAGCCCACCATTTACAAACAAATTAACAGCGGGCAGCGGCGCTGAGTGAATTCATCCCATCTGGCTAATTAATGTGAACTACGTAATTCCACGATAACTACGATAGCACGTTGCTTTGAAAATACGCTTTATCGGCGCAGTAAAACGATATGTATTTCAATTTTACGAGATACAGGACGTTGTACAGTTTAGAAACTAATATAACAACTTAATACATTTGTAACTCTGCACGGAGCAAAAACTGTATTATAAGATGTAACCCGAGACATACGTATAGACACCTCGGTCCTCCAGCCTCCGCCTCCAATCCCCGACACCCTGAGGTCATCTTCTACGTCCTATAGCCACCTTCTTCTAGGTCTTCCTTTCCTTCTTTGCCCGTCTATTGTCCCTCTAAGAATTGCTTTGGGCATTCTGTCGTCCTCCATGCGGATCACATGTCCCAACCAGCTGAACCTCATTGACTTGATAAATCTCACTATGTCCTCGCCATAAATCAATTCCTCCAATTCCCAAACGTTCCTTAGTTCCGTACCCGTCACCCTGCTTTATAAAGAATCTAACGTTTATTAGGAAATAACGTAAACCGGCCTAAATTTAACCAAACTTGTAAAACAGAAGAAAGCACAATTGTACACTGACAGGTTTACGAGATTAAAGTTTTACAAAGTTACGCTGTTCCTGCTGTTTTGTATGGCTCTGAATAATTAACCTTAACATTTAAACATACCAAAGAATTGAGGAGAAGACATGATTTATCTACGCTGTGTTTCAGGGTGAAGTTTTGTATACCAGGGAAAGAACAACTAAGAAGGAACAGTGATATGTCAAGAGTGTATAGTGCACGGGACATCCAGGGAAAGAACAACGAACAGTGACATGCCAAGAGTGTATGGTACACGGGACAGGCCCCTGTTTTGTCACACTCTGAATTACACAAAAATTCATTCACTCATTCATTCCTCTGGTGCTACTGCCCACGATGAGCCTTGGCCTCCCCGACTGGCCGCCTCCAAATATCTCGGTCCTCCAGCCTCTCTCTGCCTCCACTCCCCGACACCCATCCTCCTGAGGTCATCTTCTGCTCCTATACTCACCTTCTTCTAGGTCTTTGCCCATTTATTGCCCCTCTAAGAATTGTTTTGAGAATTCTGTCGTCCTCCATGCGGATCATATGTCCCAACCAGCTGATGCTCATTGACTTGATCAACATCATTATGTTCTCGCCTATCCCTATCATTCCGTATGCGCCATTCTTCACATTCCCTCACTGTCCCAACGAATTTTCTTAGAACTCTTCTTTCAAATACCTTACATTATGTATGGCACTGTTAAGTAGTGTCCAGATATCCGCAGCATCATACGTCACAACTAGTCTTACTAAGATATTGTATAATCTAAGTTTGGTTCTTTTGCTGATTAAACTGCAAATTATTGTATGAGAGTACTTTGTTGATCACAAATTGTTACTTATGGTTAATTAAAGCTGGTGACTTCATTGGTTTCCACTGGACAATACGACGATCCGTGGGACCTTTGAATTAGACGAGGAAGCCGAAGAAACATAAACAAATTTCAGGCGACTTGCGGAATTATTAAAATCACTATACTGTGTTAATTATACGCGTGTCAAGCCCCACGCATTCGTGTGAATGCCGCCAAACACTAAATTGATTAGCCGGTGTGACATTCCAATGTGGCGATAATCGTGGCCACAATAAAGTGCTAACAGCACACAGTGATAAGCTGTAATGGTCTAAGTAATCGGAGATAACGAGTCTGCTCTGCTGGTGGTCGCCTATCATCTGGCACTGTTGCTCGGCCTATTAATATAAGTCTCTCATTTATTATATACACTCGACAACACGCGCTTTAATTGTAACCATTTTGTTTCTGGTTGACATTTTTATACAGCGAAATTAATGAAAAAATTAAAACCGTAACAAAAAATATATTAAATCAACAGAATTCATCAAATTTAAATTTAAGATTCGGTAAAAAAAAGTTTCCTAAATCGAAAGTATCGATCAACACGATCGCCAGCTGTCGCAACCTTGTTAATAAGTATAACTTTTTTTCTCTAATTTGAGGTGATTATTAATTCGCTTTAAAAGAGATTTGCCTCTTGCTGGCCTCTTTTAACAGACGGCATTAATTTTAAGCCAATGTCACAATAATATCCTTTAAACAGGCTCCCTGACCGGCGGCCCGCTCCTTTATTACTTCTGATCATAACTGACAATGATGTAAACCTGACTATGGTTGACAAGTAAAACAACTAACATTATTTCGTCTAATTCAGACTGTTGTTGCGACGGTCTGTCACTTATCGTCGTATGGTACAGTGGAAAACAAAATTACAGACACCAACGAGACAACTAATCACCAGCTTCAATTTATCACAAATACAGTTTATAATCAACTTGTACAATACAGTGTCAACTAATAGAGTCCCGCACAATTATGAAACAATAACACTTCGCCACAGTACTTCAAACCTCACTTGAATAAATCGCCACTAAAACTGAAACAAAGCGGCAGCTGTCGTTGTTAAAATATATAGCACAAATGTTCCAGAATAATCCATAATAATACCCGTTAACACTACTCGAAAACACTAGAGCGCAATTGATTGCGGTCTTGAACACAGTGCGTGACCGGTGAAGTCTGGAACAGCCGCGACGGTTGACGCATGTTAAGTGTCACGTAATTGTCTTTCTTCTCAAATTAGCAATACGTACGCACACAAACATTACAGCTCTGGGCTCTGCTGGGATAGCCGAGAAACGTGTACAACATTCTGTAAATGGCGTAACACTATGTTGTCTTAAACTAATTACACTGTTACGTGGCATTCCGTATTGTGCAATGTGGAACAATAAAGCCAAACCAGAGCCAACACGACAAGCTTTAATACTTGATTTTATCAGTGGCGAAGTTACATGGAGGCAATTGATGCAATGCCTACCCTAAAAAATTCTGTAGAATAAAAATTATAAATACGTATGAACTACATAACGTAAAGATTATACATTGTTACCGCGACTGTCGAATTTATTAAACCGAAACGTGCTTTACTGAGCGACCGCTAGATGGTGACAGGTGAGATTCGGCATAGCTCGTTTAAAGCGAATGAGGCAACCTGAACTTGCCTCAGCGTTTTTTGTATACATCGTATGTAAGCAATGTGCGGGTTTGATAGGGAAGTGAAGGGAGGGGGGATTGTCCCGCACTGTACACATAGAGCGTTGAGGCATGCCTCACTTCTGTGGTCCAAACAGTTAAGTTAAAGCGCCTGTGTTGTTTATAAGTGTGTTTATTTTATGCGGTTATTAAAAGTGTCCCTGTTATTCCGCTGAACTAACAGATGATCAAGATTGTTATTTGAATTATTTGTAACATCAAACATATATATAGAAACTAATCAAGTTTAAAATTTTGAAGTTCAATCAGTTGTATTATTGTGTATGACTAATACAAGGATTGTTCAATAGAAAGACATATAGAGCTGTAAAGCATTTTTTATTCAACGATTTTAAAAGAAGTCTCCATTAACATTAAGACATGAGTTCCACTGTTGCACTACCCTGTAGATTCCCTGTTAGTAAAATTCTTACGGCTGTTTGTGGAACCATTCGCTTACAGCAAACTCTACCTCAGCGTCCGATTTGAACCACCGTGCTTTTAGTGATTCCTTAAAAAATTTAAGATAAGATTTTTGCCTACCCATTCATTAACTACTAGCTTCGCCACTGGATTTGATCCAGTTTATTCTTAATTAAACAATTAATTTCACAAACACAATTATCCAGCACGGCCTATCCACAGCACGCAATCTTATGTAATAACAAGGTCGAACGCCTGTACTACTGAAACATATACTCCGCTGTCAGTACACACAGCTTACTCTCTTTTCCGTGGTGATTGGGAGGCCTTTCTTAGGCTCATTGTTTTTCCCTGTGTGCGTCAATGACGTGCCCACGTTTTCCGGAACCAGGTTTGCCATGTTCCAGACGATACGGCGGTGTATACGGTCTATCGTCGACCCGAAACAGCCGTTATCTAGCTCCAGGTATAGATTGACTCCTATGTTGAGTGGGCAGAGAAATGGAGAATCCGTTATTGACGCGGCCAGGGGCACAGCTGTAGTCTTCTCCGGACGCAGAAGGATCAGCGACAGACTCCATGTAGGCGATACTCTCATCCTGCCCTGGTCTCCCGGTGGCAAGTACCTCGGGCTTCACCTGTATCGTCGTCTTACCTGGCGGACACACTCCGAGCAAGTAGCCAGCAAAACTGCCCAACGTCTATGTCGACTCCGTACCTTACTTTACAGCAATTCTATGACTGGCGCCTAGGGAAACTAATCGTCTCCACATATGTGGTGCCGATGGGTACCTACGCGATCCCCATCTGGGGCTACCTGGTTAAAACCAGCAACGAATTTTTGCCGGAAGGACTGAACAATTTGGGTAGGAACTCGGAGATGCGGATGTTGGTTAAGTGTAGCCTACGTGCAGGAGAGTCGAAGTGTAGTGGATGCTGCATATGGTGTTTGGCACGAGGCATGGCCGGCTTAAAGGCCGGAATAATTAAACGTGACAACACTGGAACTAGCTGATATTTTGAGGCCGACTAGACGATCTCTTTATTTATGTATTTCCGTAATCAAATCGCAACATTTTTAATTGCCGGTTAACAGTAGTTGTATAATTCTTCATTTTTTGCAAAATAAAAGTTTATTATGTAAAATACTGTTATATTATTTCAGAAATATAATCATTAACTCATTCATATGATACGATTTCACTCATTCGAACAAAATTAATTCATTAGGCCTAACACTAATTCACTAATTTCTTCAACTTAAACGTAGGCCTATAATGGCCCACTAAGTGCGCACAAACCTATAATTTAGATTTAGCTATAGATAGGCCTACTCATAATTTTAGTAATGCTATGAAATTAAATCAAAATATTACATGTTCACATCAGATATTTTATTACACTATGCTTATAGGCCTCAGACGCAACGTTGCCACGTTTAATATTCCGGCCTTCTACTAGAGCCGGCCATGCAGCAGGTGATAATATAAGATACGTTACGTAATGGTATAACGTTGTTATTGTTTTCCAATGATTGCTTGGAACTTCTGAATTTTGTTTTCATGTTTTGGTATGTCGGATCATTAGCTGATACTGCAGCTGAGATCATTAATATTACTGTAGGTGCAAACTATTACCATCAAATAGAGACACGCCGTCTACTCGTACATCGGTCAAATGTTGTGAAATTATAAAACATTTTTACTCTATTTCACGGGGTAATAACGTTAAACCCATTCGTCCGTCGAACGGTAACTTATGCCATTACATTTATTATGCCTGGATCCGCGTTATGCACTGCAATTGTCATTTTGCACCGGCAAGACGCGGCTAATGATGCATCTTCTCTTGGTATTCATTTATTCACATTAAACAATTCCATAATCTACCGTTCCTCATTCCGTGCTGCGCAGCACAGCGTAATAATCCATCTGGGAAAAGGGAAAGTTGCCGCGGCGTCTTGCTGTGACAAATGTATTTCATCTGTAATTTATAAGTCGCAGCTGGCTTGTGTTCCACGGCAGAATAAATATCTGCTCTCTGCCACTGCCGACGTTCAGCGGCTACTACGCCTATGGCCGTGTTTTCGATACCCGACAACTGTAACGCGAGACGTGATACTTTTGTTTTAATAGCAAGTAAACACGACATCACGACACCACAATGATTCAAGAAACACGGTTTAAAAGTTAAGAATTGCCCACCATAAAAAAGAGACAATAAATTAGTATTACAATTAGGCTAACAATATAGACTATATATATATGCAATACAATGTGGCAAGCAACGAATAAAGAAAAGGAAAATTGCACACCGCGAAATTAGATTTTTACGGGAAAATGCCTACAGTTTCTCGAGACGATAAAATTAAGCGCATAGAAAATGATGGTATAGTCGATCAAAAACCATCATAGTAGAGGTTCGATATTTACAACGCTTTGGCCACTTGCAATGAATGTTAGAAAATAAGTGGCCGAAGGAGATATTCGATTGGCCCCTGAGAGGCCTAGGAGTAGATCACTCGTACTGTGTAGACAAACAATGGAATGAGAGCAGTTAAATAGAAAAGATTAGGCAGGCGGAAATGTGTGGAGGGAAAGAACAATTAACTTCTAACATGAAAATTCCAAGAATAAGAGTCTGATAACAAAATTATCGGTATGGAGAAGCATACATGACTTCCATGTTCTAAGATCTATATTTAAAATCATTTACTTGAATTCCTTGTAAATCTAGTTTTGTTTGATAAGTTGAAATTAAATATTTACATAGAAACTACTTCTTTGTTGCCGATAACGTAGTACACATATAAAAAAATTATCCCCTCCCCCTTCAACTACCCTTTTCATTTATACATATTTCATCTACTATTCTACAGTGGATTATTGTAAACTTCTTTTCAGGATACTTTATTTATCAAAATTACTCTTTACTCTTGTTAAAACGTAAAACGTTGCAGGAAAACTACCCCTTCCTCTTAACCGATCTTCACCAAAATCAATACGCCTTGAGTCCTCTATAACTCGGGTACATATGCAAAAACGTATTTGATTCTGTTTGAATTTAAGGCAATTATCGTTCGTCGTAGAAAAAATTCTACACACAGACAGACACACAGATACACAGACACTTTTAGAAAAATGGCTTTCCTTCATGTTTTGAGGATAGTACAATCAGAATCAGCCCTTATATCGACCATGATTTTTTTCGTGATCACCATACTTCCATTTCCTTACGGAACACGGAAGTAATTAATGTTACTTAAAGGAAACGAATACTACGAATGTTGAACTAACGGTTCGATGACCGGCTGTTGGAGATGAGATTCTACACACGAGCCGGTAGAGACTAAGCAGCGGTCACATTCAATACAGATTAAATACTATTAACACGGTTAGTAACATACGTATGAGACTCGTCATCATATAGTATTCTCATAGACTACCGCCGTTTTGGTCAGGTATCTATTACAAGTTTAAGCCTTGACGTATGAGACTCGTCATCATATAGTATTCTCATAGACTACCGCCGTTTTGGTCAGGTATCTATTACAAGTTTAAGCCTTGACGTATGAGACTCGTCATCATATAGTATTCTCATAGACTACCGCCGTTTTGGTCAGGTATCTATTACAAGTTTAAGCCTTGACGTATGAGACTCGTCATCATATAGTATTCTCATAGACTACCGCCGTTTTGGTCAGGTATCTATTACAAGTTTAAGCCTTGACGTATGAGACTCGTCATCATATAGTATTCTCATAGACTACCGCCGTTTTGGTCAGGTATCTATTACAAGTTTAAGCCTTGACGTATGAGACTCGTCATCATATAGTATTCTCATAGACTACCGCCGTTTTGGTCAGGTATCTATTACAAGTTTAAGCCTTGACGTATGAGACTCGTCATCATATAGTATTCTCATAGACTACCGCCGTTTTGGTGAGGTATCTATTACAAGTTTAAGCCTTGACGTATGAGACTCGTCATCATATAGTATTCTCATAGACTACCGCCGTTTTGGTGAGGTATCTATTACAAGTTTAAGCCTTGACGTATGAGACTCGTCATCATATAGTATTCTCGTAGACTACCGCCGTTTTGGTGAGGTATCTATTACAAGTTTAAGCCTTGACGTATGAGACTCGTCATCATATAGTATTCTCATAGACTACCGCCGTTTTGGTGAGGTATCTATTACAAGTTTAAGCCTTGACGTATGAGACTCGTCATCATATAGTATTCTCGTAGACTACCGCCGTTTTGGTGAGGTATCTATTACAAGTTTAAGCCTTGACGTATGAGACTCGTCATCATATAGTATTCTCGTAGACTACCGCCGTTTTGGTGAGGTATCTATTACAAGTTTAAGCCTTGACGTATGAGACTCGTCATCATATAGTATTCTCGTAGACTACCGCCGTTTTGGTGAGGTATCTATTACAAGTTTAAGCCTTGACGTATGAGACTCGTCATCATATAGTATTCTCGTAGACTACCGCCGTTTTGGTGAGGTATCTATTACAAGTTTAAGCCTTGACGTATGAGACTCGTCATCATATAGTATTCTCGTAGACTACCGCCGTTTTGGTGAGGTATCTATTACAAGTTTAAGCCTTGACGTATGAGACTCGTCATCATATAGTATTCTCGTAGACTACCGCCGTTTTGGTGAGGTATCTATTACAAGTTTAAGCCTTGACGTATGAGACTCGTCATCATATAGTATTCTCGTAGACTACCGCCGTTTTAGTGAGGTATCTATTACAAGTTTAAGCCTTGACGTATGAGACTCGTCATCATATAGTATTCTCATAGACTACCGCCGTTTTGGTGAGGTATCTATTACAAGTTTAAGCCTTGACGTATGAGACTCGTCATCATATAGTATTCTCATAGACTACCGCCGTTTTGGTGAGGTATCTATTACAAGTTTAAGCCTTGACGTATGAGACTCGTCATCATATAGTATTCTCATAGACTACCGCCGTTTTGGTGAGGTATCTATTACAAGTTTAAGCCTTGACGTATGAGACTCGTCATCATATAGTATTCTCATAGACTACCGCCGTTTTGGTGAGGTATCTATTACAAGTTTAAGCCTTGACGTATGAGACTCGTCATCATATAGTATTCTCGTAGACTACCGCCGTTTTGGTGAGGTATCTATTACAAGTTTAAGCCTTGACGTATGAGACTCGTCATCATATAGTATTCTCATAGACTACCGCCGTTTTGGTGAGGTATCTATTACAAGTTTAAGCCTTGATGTCCTCATACAACATCCAACATCATGATTGATCCAAAAGCGAAAACATTTTCCTCCATCTCTTCTTCAGTCCGTACACTGTTCCCACAAAACCCCGTTCCCAGTAGTCAGTTTGGCCTTAGGACATGTCCAATCCAGTTTTCCTTTATCTTCTTTATAAGCTCCACAAGTTTTCTATCCTAAAACCGTGGCCTTTAAAGATAAATATCCAGTGAGGGCTAAGATAGTTATAAACAACAGCACTTTAGAACAAGTGAGCCGTTTCAAATATCTCGGCTGTGCAGTAAGCTATGAATCTGAATACGGTTTGAAAGACAAGATAAATAAATTTAGGAATATTTGTCGTACGATTCATAGAAATCTTAGAAATAAAACACAGCGCAAGGATTATAAGACAATTGCAATATCCACATTGATTTATGCGAGTGAGGAGTGGATCATGACAAAAAAGGAATGCTGCAAGATTCAGAGTACTGAAATCCAGTTTCTTAGAAATACTTTAAATTATACATTGCATGATAGAATAAGGAATGAGAATATCAGAGCAAAACTCGAAGTAGAGGACATAAATGAAATTACTTTACCTTACAGAAGACAATGGGGGGATCAACTAATGATAATGTGATGTATTTATAATATACACACACTTATTGTTTACTAATGATACCTATAATTTCAATTTTCTATTGTATTGTATTTATTGTTCAAAGGCTAAAGGTACCATACATACGATGTGCAATAAAATGTTTATTACTCACATTATTAAAAACGATCGATTTCGGTCACAGACCATCGTCAGGTCATATACAGCACACTTGCGGTCACAATATCGTAAAACAGTCACTATTTACAAAAACGAATTCGTAGACATTGATTAATGAACGTGATACGTACGTCGTTATTCAAAGTTTCCCGTTCCCAGTAGTCAGTTTGGCCTTAGGACATGTCCAATCCAGTCTTCCTTCATCTTCTTTATAAGCTCCACAAGTGTTCTATCCTAAAACCGTGGCCTTTAAAGATAAATATCCAGTGAAGGTTAAGATAGTTACAAAGATCAGCACTTTAGAACAAGTGAGCCTGTTTTAATGGTGGGATCATTTGCAAAGGATGACAGAGAATCGATTGCCGAAAGCGGCACTAAACTATAAAGCCATGGTAGAAGAGACGTGGGTCGTCCGATGATGAGATGGGTGCCGGAACAGGTTTATATAACCTAATCCTTGAATTGAAGGCGACGACGACGACGAGGAAGTGTTCTATCCTTCTTATTTATTTTCCTTCTTTTCATTGCTTATATATTCACTACTCTATTTTTTCCATCCTCCATGAAACCCACATTTCCCGCCTTCGGACCCTAACCGCACCTCTTCTTCCCTTCATTATACAATAAGAGAATATATGTGAGTATAAAGTGAAACAAAGTGAGTTAAAGGTCTCAACCTTATGAGTATGACGCAACCAAGAAAGCACTGTGTACCCAAAAGGAAGCACGCCTAATGCAATTAACTTTATTAACTTTAATTTAATACCAAGTCGTTTGTTCCTTTTATTCACAGTTGTGGTCAACAACTTTTGATCCGTCCGGCTATTCTTATTTGATGCAATTTAGTAGTGAATAAGTCCCCTGGATATGTTACTAGCATATCGCAGGGTAAGACGTTTGGTGGGGCTGCCACCTTCAGGCTTAACGTCCAGCCCGATCTTCTGTCTGGGTGTTCTCCCATAAACTGGCTGTCTTACCAGACTAAAGAGACCAGTTTTCCCTGTTGAGATATTCATAAGGATCTTTAATGTGGTGGTTTCTCCTTGCCTCCCACATCCTACGTCGTTGACCAATGGAAGGTCATCTGTCTTTAGGAGCAATTTCTCACCCCTAGGGCAAGAGGATGCCCTAACCTCTACTTGACAATGACAAGTAGAGGAGGGACACCTTATACCGGCTGTCACTCGGTTTCCAGAGCCGCGCTAGCCACCTGTAGGTATTGCCCATCCTCCACCACTTGGAGGTGTGGTTGGATATTTCCCTTTATCAAGGAATGAGGCATTACTCATCCTCTCCAGTACTTTGCCGAATGGATGACTACCGCATCTTCAAACAACTCTGGAACTATAAGCCGAGGGGATGGAGAGGTATGGGACGTCCGAGGAAGCGATGGAGTGACCAGCTCTAATCTTTTGCTATTTGAGATTGGAACAAACCGTCCTTGGTTTAATCCGTGAAGATGACGATGATGATGAACTTTAATTTAATTAAGTTAATTAATTTTCAATTACGTCGTTTACACGGCGACGGTAACAAATATGTTAAACGCATTTTGCAACTAATCTTTCGACGTAAATGTGCTCTATGCGTGTCGGCGTAACAGCCTACCTACAACGACGACTTCCATTACAAGCGGTATTTAGAAGTAGCATCAACGGCCGACAGGGGTCAAATGTTATGGTACACTTGCCCTACGTCGCATCCTGTATTACTTTGTTTTAAAATATTTAATGAATTAATTAACGAATAAATAGCCTACACGAATGAGTTTCATATTCGCTTAATTTAATATATGTAATTTGCATGTACTAATAGAAGTAGCGCATCGCGCGTTCAGTTTTCTTTACGGTTAGCAAGCTAACGGGCCGCTTCAATTAGTAAAACATAATTAACATTTAATAATACTTAGTGCTTCCTGTTCGGAAGCCTTAGTCGTCGTCATCCCATACGGCTTAGGCTAGTAGCCTGTTCCAGTCTCAATGAAAGTCATCCAGTCATCGTTTACGGGGTCTTCCCACACTTCTCTTCCCCTTTGGATGACAGTCAAGGGCGCTTTTTGAAAATCCATTCTCTCTACGTGTAACTGCCACTCCGTTTTGTACCGGGAGATTTTCTCATTTAAGCTTTTAGCTATGCCTAGCTCCACTCTAATATGATAATTTTTTATAAAATCTCTCCTGGTAAAACCCTTTACAGCCCTCAAGAACCTCATTTCCGCTCCTTGATATATTTTTGGGTTTTCTGATCCAAGTCTCACTACCATACAGTAGTTGAGGTATGGCCATTACATTATAATATTCCAATTGCGTCTGTTTCCTTGTTGTCTTCTTTAAATGTTTAAAGAACCTACGTGTCATTTTTAAAGGAGACAGATTAAAAGGAAAACAAATATAATAACGTATAATATAATATACAAAACAATATAATATAACGTAATAAACGCAAGTTCAAACACTTTTGTGTGGTGTAGTGAATGTTGGGTTTACCAAATAATCGGTAAGAGGATCGTACGATATGAATATGGCAAGACGCTATGGAGATAAGGTTCCTTTTCACGATGAACGATCGTAAAGGTCTGAAAACTAGTGGTAAAATTTGTCTATCTTATAGAAACTAGAACATCCTTATCTAGCGACTAATGTCGGTCGCTAATAGTCTGAAACTAATTGATGTCTTTAGGCGTCAACTCTGTTAAAGTTGTTATTCTTTGCCGGGCTATTAGGCCGTGGTCTAACGCTGTTAAGACGTTTCGGCCCCGCCACTGGACGCAATCTTCAGTGTTATACGATCGAAGGAAAGATTTAAAGTGAAGATGGCTTCTGTTATTAAGTGGCCGAAAGTCTGTTGAAATTAACAGCATTAGACCGCCGCCTAAAAGCCCCGGCAACGGATAACAACGTTAACAGTCTCAACCTAGTTGATTATTTTCACGAAACATGTTTAAAAAAATACAAAAATATATAAGAAATTGAGTGGAGTGTGACAGCGACAGATTACCACAGATCTGAGATGTGACGCTATTCGAGACGCGACAATTCACCTTTAAAATCAGAGCATATTTTGTATTCGGAGTGACGTAGATGCTTGAGAAGGCGCAGAAGCTAGAAGCGAGAGGCTCGGTAATCAAAACAAGAGGAAATATCTCCTTAATAAACACTATGAAGACGATGAAAACAAAAAGAATAAGATGAAGAGGAAAAAGAAAAAGAAGAAGAAACACAATTAAAATATGTCGCCGAATCGTGGTACACTAATTAAGCGGTACAGTATCTCAATGGAGAAAAATATCTCACCTCGTATATCTGTGCGGGGCGATAGGCAGAATCTCCGTTTTTAACGCATCTCTCTGGGTGCAGCTGATAAACTGTCATCATTCTCGTCTACCAAAGGTCTAATTGAATTGAAGATGGGCAGAATGATGTTTCAAAGTATTTCTGTTCGTTGAAACTATGATTTGTTACAATTATTCAAATCATGTTCCTGAAACGACTGACAAGGTGTGCGTCAGTAAAACCACAGTACTGAGGCAAAGGCTGACGCCACACCTCGTCAGTCGTTTCAAAACCGTTTCGCTGAAGATGGCCGCCAGAGGTGATACCGAAACGTGTGATGATAACATCTGTCAACGGGTTAATTATAGCCTTACAGTCCGGAACTTAATTTTAATGATTATGATGCCGACCGTGAAAGCCTAAGAAGTAGGGATGATTTGTAAGAAGTTTCGTTCACCTCCTGCAGAAGGTGAATGTCCAATTTACCTAGAAACTACTTTTCAGGATATCGCTTTTCACTGTTCAGAATGTATACTCTATTCGTACTGCGTGATGACAGATTGAATAGGCGGTCAGTCATTAGAGGAAGAGGTAGAGCAAGATGTTAGGATGACGTTGCAGTGATAGCCTCGTGTTCTTTGCAAACAGCGCACACACACACACATTACTTCATGTCTGGTGGTCAGTTTCTAATACATTACAAGTGTCAATTGATCAGTGGAAATCATACCATTTGCTGGTTTACGTCAAGTGTAACTCGGCCTGTCTGCCGTGCGTTCGACACATACGTTAAGTCGCGTCGCCCTGTTGTCAGCCTTCGTCACGTCTCATTGAAATGTCTTGTCCGACAGTAGTCTCTAACGTTTACAGGTGTCTTCTAATAGGCTAAGTATACGTACTGGACACGTAAGGGGATTTTATAGATAAATTGGTTGGATAAGGTGATGGCAGCATAAATAAGCTTCTCGTCACTTTTCCACGTCGCTCAGCGGACCGTTACACGAAGATGAAAAACGAGATGGCCTGTATTTAATGATGGTAACTCTATTTAACGTCTCAAATGTAATAATGCTGATGTCAGCGTCACATTAAATCAAATTTTGTTGAAATTGCTACCACTAGGCCGTAGGGCTGTTAGGCTGTAGTCCACAGTTGTTGACGACAAACGTTTCGGCCCCGCCATCGGTGACCATAATTAGTGCTTGGCGCGGTGAAGTAGAGACTATGTTTGTCAACAATAACAATTGTAGAACACGGTGTAACAGCCCAGCCAATAGTAGACATTTTAACACTTTTGACGCCGGCTTTAAAGCGTAAGAACTTGCATATAACAAACAATCTGGTAGTCAGCATTTATTCAATTCATAAACGTAATCGTGAATTTACATTTAATTTTACGAAACATTTTAATGACGGGTCCAGTCTGGAAAGAAACAAGATTTTTAAAATTTCAGAAAGCATTGCTACGCTTTAATAACATTGTCAAGTTTAAACGTTTTTAACGAATCTTTAATTTCACTTTAAGCTTCAGTCAGATACAAATACAGCCCATTTAATTTGATTGAAGTTAAGTAACATGCTTTTAAGTCGCATGACGTTCAGTCAGGCGTTGATTTGATTTTGTTTATTTTCATGTGCATGCAAGCTTGGCCTATCTCGACAGTAAGTGAAGCGCCCGCACCACAGGAAAATCGAATCGCAGGTATTGGCGTACTTATCTACAAATTGGTCTCGGTGGGGGGGGGGTCCTCCGGGTCAGGGGTCAGGTCGAGTACAAAAGAAAAAACAAGTTAAGAGTAATCAACATTACTATCTTTAAAGTGGCTGAAAAACGTGTGACAACATCCTGAAATCAGTCCTACTAATGTAACCAGAATGACACAATAAAAATACGCGTTATTCTAACAATGTTTATAAGATCTTATTGAACGAATTGCTTTCGTATATTTCATATTTAAAACGTATAAGTTAATGCCTAACCTAACCTGTTTGTATTTTTAAAAAAGAGTTACTACTAACGTAATTAGCGTACACAGCTGAAACAATAATAAAACAGCCTAAAAATTAAGAGATTAACAAAATTCGTTTCTAGACCCTGTGAGAGGTGGGGAAGGTCCAGTTCGTAACCCCCCCCCCAAAGGCCCATGTCATTCTTTCAGCATTCATTTCATGTTCCCACACCAATTCAGTATATTTGCCTGTATGGTTGTGCCTCTTCCATAATTTTCTCATTTCCCATTTGTTCGAGATTGTTTCCCATTTGCATATCTTCTTCTTTCTTAACTTAACTCCACTGTTTTTGGTTCATCCACAAAAGGCAACACTGTCTGCTTCAAACGTATATACAAATGCTGTGTAATAAATCTGTTTACACAATTAAAAAAGAATTAGGCCTACTAGTTGAAACACACAGCTGAAAAAGTAATGAAATAACCTAAAAATTAATAGATTAACAAAATGTTTTCACTTCTTCGACCCTCTGGCGGGGGGGGGGTCCGGTACGTAAGTAGGCCTATATACGAAATTAAATACGTAGTTTTCTATTTAAATTGTTATTCGTTTATATTTAATTCTATCCTATAGTTATTTTGAGTACAATATACATAATATGTTTATTATTTACTTCATAAGTAGAGTCGATATTTCAGTATTCTTATCAACGGTCTGCCAAACGTTTAACCTTCTCTTAGTAGCTTTTAGTTTGAAATGCAATGGCCTCTAATTAAGCAAAACTCACAACTCACAAGTCAGTGTGCGTGCGAGTCCGATATGATAGCACACGCAAAACAAGATGGTCGTTGTTTGGGGAATTCCGTAGTTAGTATAGCCTACAGATCTCAGACGACGCGACATAAGCCTGGCACGAGTAGCCATGTAAATTACACCGGGAAGCGATCAGTATTTGAATACTGTACTACTTCGAGTGCTGGAAATGTTTTTTCGTCCAGACTGGTCGAAGGCTGTCTTGATTTTTCTTCTTGAATCCACTTTTTTTGCCGGTTTTGCGAACGCCTCTGTCATTACCGATCGACCTCTACGAATTTAGGTCGATCACAATTATTGGAAAAAATACATCTGTACTGTCCTTATCGGGAGTATTTGATTATATACATTCAATTATTTCTTATCGAGTCAACAAACAAATTAGGACGCCTCTTCTTCTTTTTGTAACGGGTCACGGATTTGAGCATAAACTGGTAGAAATATTTTTCTCCTCTACGTACATTTTATAGAAGCGAAAATGATTATCACTTTTCCACAAACATCATCTACTTCTACTACGCAATAATAAAATAAAATAATTACTTCCCACAAAACATAAATATCTAATTTAAAACATACAAAACCTGTTCCACGCTGATCCCTTGACGCCATTACGACGCTTCCCGCCATCTTTAGCGCACACGCTGCTCGTCTCTGGTCGCCTATGTCTTGAAGTTTGGCACTAAAACACCCCCTCCCCCACCATCTCCTAGAGGCTGCCACACCATCACCAACTCAGACACACTCTCTTAGCTCTCAGGTACGTCCACCTTCTCAACGGCCGGTCAGCGCTGGCGTGCGCAACCAACCAACCAACTCTCCTACCCGTGCGGCTGAAGGGGGCTTGCCCAAGAACAACCTGTGTCTGGTTCTAACAAGGGCCAGTCTCGAACAACTCGAAAAAAGATGGGTTTTGGCTACTTTTTCTCCTGACTTTCAGTTTACTCTCCGTTCCTTCGTCTAGCTCTCTATTAAGTAGAAAGTATCTTCTTAAAACGCCATGTTCTATCATATTTTACATCTTATCTCTGATTTTGTCGATTATTGATCATGTCCCACATTGTTACTGTAAGATTACGTATTTCCGTATCATGAAATCAGGAAATGATTGCACTACGGAATCACGAAGTCGGGACACAGTCAACCAAAATAAAAATTGGCACCCAGGTATACAAAACCGAATTACGTGTTGTGGTGTTGCACTCCACTGCCCTTAGTGATTTTTTTTTTTTTTTTTTTTTACGAATATGAATAACTATTATACATTCTTTTTATCACACAATCAATTCTTTTTATTTCATACAAATCAATACACGTTTAATTAACATTGTTCTAACTCATGAAGATTAAGCGTATCTCAGATGAGATTAATCATTTATCAATAAGCTATACGTGGACACTTCAATACTGGCTCACGTGTACGATACCTACTTGAAGTAATTATTCATGAAAATTGACAATCGGAACATTCTTACACTTCGATTTCCATCCAGAAATATTCGGACAGCGTTTAAATGAAATGTTCCAACTAAATCGAGTAATTGTCTGGAAACATTTTCAATTTATTATTTTTACAATGAATTCATTGTATGAATCCTGTTATCTCTTTTCATTTTTGATGACGTGTGGCTTCATTTAATACTGCTGTTGCTACATCTGTACTCTAATTCTATTATAGTATTTTTATTATTTTACCACTGAAAAAATGTACAAAGTTTTATTTAATACCCGTTGTTCAATATGAAAACGCATGTTATAAGTTTATAAATTCCCCTATTTAGCAGCATTCTTTACAATCTTGACTGAATAGATAAACAAACAGAAATAACACTTGTATAAGTAGTCTACGGTTTAATGACAAACCAAACGTTTCAACAACACCACTGGCTGCCATCATCAGTGGAATTCAAAGAAATCCAAGACCTCCTGAACGTAGGTTGTTCACGTCAGGCCCACATGGCAGCCAGTGGTGCTGTTGAAACGTTTGGTTTGTCATTAAACCGTAGACCACGGCCAAACAGCCCGGTAAACTCTTCTTATACAACTGACACCGGCCGTGAAAGCCTTAGGGCTATTTTAGAAATAACACCGTTGCACGCCACTATAGAAAAATATTTCGAATAACCCTTTCAAGCTTCACAGCTAATCATCAGATCGGAAATATCATATTCATAGAAGCTGTCATACGATGAGCTGTGAAGCTTCAAAGCGCTAATCGGGAAATTTTTTTCTATAGTGGTGTTCAACAGTGTTATTTCTGTTTGTGATTATAACCACTAACACAACTTTATTAATTGAATGGAAAAACATTAAAAGACTACAAATGCATTGGGAGTACTGCATTGCAGTACTGGAGTAATCCTTAAAGGCTCATGCTTTCCATCCCAAAGAAACGAAAACATGAGGTAAGAATCCCTTTAACTAAAATTTAAATACGAAGAGAACTTATTGGTAAGCGCATTCAATCAGATGTCGTATCATTTCAGTCAGAAAACTCCCTGAACTTTGTGCAGGTAAATTAATCAACAAAAACATATTTTCGTGTTTACTAGGCCTACTTTAATCCCAGCGTTTGTGACCGCAACGGTTTCTGTCAAGGTTGCCGATCGACATCCTGTTCGTGTGAAAAAACCCACGGTCATACGTTTTATGTTTCAACCGGCCACACGGTATAGGCCTGTACAAGACAAAAACTCGTGGAGCCCATTCACAGGTTATATAGTTATATTACAGTAAAAATTAATAGTTTTATTTAAATTTTACTGTTACTTGCAAAGCGTTCTGACAAACGTGTAGTCATTAGACAAACGGTACCGGTTTGCTGTGGCCGCTATAGACGTACTCACCTACGCTATAAACTTACTATTTTCGTACACAGTTATTAAGTTTATAACGGCGAAGCCGTTTCATAGACGTAGGTTTAGCTGTAAAATTTGCAGCCGCACTCGCGTTTAATATACTATTAAAATTTACACCTTGTTACAAACACGAATAAGAAACAAACCGTATGAGAAACTTATATTGTATGTAGCGGGTTCTTCAGCTCCTATAACTTACGGTTTTCTCCTTCCTGTAACAAATTTTTTAACTTGTTGCAATTTCTACAGACTTAACGGCTTTCTTATTTTAAACCGTCTCATTCATGAACTTATCAACCGTATTTTTAGAAACAAGGTAAGTAGAGACACAAAATTAAAGTGGCACAAAGTTATGCTGATATTGATTGGCATATTAAGTTAACAAAATTTAGACGCAGCTGTGGAACGATTCCTAGGTACCTAAACAATAAAACACAGAAGGATACATGAATGAAGTTTTATAAAACTGTGGCTGTCCCCACATTCCTGTATGCTAGTGAGACATGGACTCTTGGCAAAAGGGACGTGCAGAGGATTCTGGTAGTGAAATTTCTAAGAAGGACGCAAAGTTGTTCTCTCTTGGATCGGAGAAGGAACGAGGATATAGACGTCATTTAAACATTGTATCATTGCACCAGAAGATTGAAGACCACAGAAGGAGATGGTGTGAACACTTGAACCGCATGCCTGATAACCGTCTACCTGTGGGTGCCTTGGGTTATCACCCTACTGGGAAGAGAGATGTCGGTAGGCTGAGGAGGAGATGGGATCCGGAACAGGTCTAAGGCCTAGTCCTTTGAGTGGTGATGATGATAATAACATAGTTATGACTGTCCCTGTAGTATCCTATGGGTGTGAGTTATGGACCACAACCAAGAAACAAGACATTGCAATACAGGCTTCGGAAATAGCATCCTTAAGAGGAGTTAAAAGGAGTCCTAAACTTGATCGTATAAAGAATGAGGACATAAGAGAAGAGTTAGAAGCTTTTAACTTGAATGAAAAATTAAAGCCAGTCGCATCTAAGCGGCTGAAATGAGATTTCACAGGCAGGTGTGGCGGTGTATACTCTCCGCGATCATAGAATAAACACATATATACGGCAGGAACTAAATTTTATGAGTGTACTCGACAGGATTTCCCAGTATCGGCTGAATTGGTGGGGAGACATCTGCCGAATGGATGACTGTCGCATTCCCAAACAACTCTGGAACTATAAGACGAGGGGACGGAGAGGTGTGGGACGTTCGAGGAAGCGCTGGAGTGACCAGCTCTAATCGTTGCCTATTTGAGACCGGAACAAACCATCCTTGGTTTAATCCTTTAAGATGATGATGATGGTGATAACAAATTAAAAGATTTCAAACAACGATGGAAAGAATACTTAGAAAGAATGTCAGATTCCAAACAGGACAAACAAAACTGCAAATACTCACATAGAGGACGCAGGTGTGTGGGTAGACCTAAGAGGAGATGCTAGAGGATCTTTGAAGGTGTAACAGGCAGCACCTTGCCTATGCCGTGTTCTGAAGATTATGATGATATTCTTAAATTTTCTATAAATTCGTTTGTTAAACCCTGGATTCCATCCCAGCTGGTTAGAACTCTAATTAACTATTTAATGATGAAACGATATGTTTTAAAGACTATTATAGTTCATTACACTTCACTAATAGGTTTTAGGTAGACTGCGTTCAGGGAGAAATCATTTAGGCCATACTCCTGTAATAACTTTGGTCACTGTATGTTCTGTTCAGTAAGACAAACCCAATATTGCGGAAGCTACCCTTTTAATAATGATTAACACAATCACGCATTCCTCAAACGAGAAACATCGCAGCCGGTATTTAATGAAACATTGTTTTCCTGAACGTACTGTTTAATAAACAGGTAATTAAGAATTGAAGTTCTTTGCCAACTACATCTAATACTAAAAACAAACAATAATTATAAGTTATTAAAATTTATGAGCTCTCCAGTTAATGCCAAGAATACTCTTGACGATTTTCCAGTACATACATGTCGATGTTTCTCGAATCTTCTACTTTGTTCATCGTAAATAAAACATACCACGACAATCGACAGCTTTCACGAGACAAAGGTTTCAGTATTATTTCGGTAAATTTATTAACTCTGGGAGTGCCATCATTTAAAAGGTATTTTTTTCTTTATATTTATTGTACTCTTATCAGATTTTCTTATTGCTCCTTGTCAGCAGAGTGCAAATATCTAACGACGTATTAAAGAAAAAGTCGTATTGGAAAAAAAAAATCACTAACCGCGGTTGAATACGAGTCGGATATATCGTGTTAAATCGTTTATAACCGTCAATACGTGAACTACGTTCGGCAATCGGCTTGTCAAGAATAAGCATTACCTCACGAAAATTAATTACATCATGTAAAATATTTACACAAAGATCTTGAATACGTTCACGCAATTATTTCGTTAAATACTCAATGACTGCGTAAACAATTTTTTTTCCAACAATTCACTGTAGACGCTAGGGTTGTATCCGCACGGTCTTCCGAAATGAAGAATCCTTGCTTGTCATGGATATTTCATAATCTTCTTCTTTTCTCATCTTCAAGGATTAGGTTATATAAACCTGTTCCGGAACTCAACCTCGGATGACCCACGTCTCTTCTACCAATGGCTTTATAGTTCAGTGCCGCTTTCGGCAATCGATCCTCTTTCAATCTGCAGACGATCCTTTATTTCAATCTTCTGTAAATTGAAATAATTTCATTTATGTGCTTTACTTCGAGTTCTGCTCTGATCATTCCTTATTTCATCTTCCAATGTATATTTTAAAGTGTTTCGAAGAAACTGCATTTCAGCACTTGCCGTGCTGATCATGACACTTCTTTTTTGCTATGACCCACGTCTCACTCGCATAAATCAACGCGGGTATTGCAATTGGCTTATCAAATTTAATCCTTGTGCTGTGTCTTGTTTTATTTCTGAGATTGCTATGAATCGTACCACAAATATTCTAAATTTATTTATCTTCTCTCTTAGGGCCTATATCATATTCAAGTTCATAGCTTACTGCACAGCCGAGATATTTGAAACGGCTCACTTGCTCTAAAGTGCTGTTGTTTATAACTATCTTAGTCCTCACTAGATATACCTTTAAAGGCAATGGTTTTGGCCTTGCTTACTGAAATTTTCAGTGAGTACTCTCTTGCCACTTCTTGTAATTGAAACATATCTCTTTGTAAATCATCCTCATTTTCTTGAATAAGAACTATACCATCCGCATATAAGAGGGGACCCATACAAATTGATTTGTTAAGCTGTATTCCCAAAGTCACTCTGAATTTCCATATTCTCAACATGTCGTCAATGTTATTTTATAATCCTAAATTGTAATTATTCAGCGAAGAATTTCAATCTTTGTAGACACATCATTCTACTGAAAAATCGATGCTGAGAAACAAACCATTGAGGGGAAGGTGTATGGAAAAAGAGTAATATACAGAATATACAACACAATCCTTGATTAAATAATCAACTAAACGCTATGCAACTCACCGTCTGTGGCTTTAGTAAATGTCTTTTTAAACAATTGACATGTTTCGGGACACTTGTCCCATCCTCAGAATTTTTAAAAATGTCTCCTCATACCATCATAAGATGGCACAGTCGTCAATATATTAACGACACGAGTCAAATATGAATCAGTGCGCTGTCAGTTACCGTGCGGTGTACACCGTAAAACTGTTGTGCGCGAACTTTGTGTAATGTGATTGTTTTGTGTTATGTGGATTTTAATATTTTAATATATTAAAGTATAATGGACGACTATAAAGTATATATAAAGTACGATGGACGACTGTGCCATCGTATGATGGTATGAGGAGACATTTTTAAAAATTCTGAGGATGGGACAAGTGTCCCGAAACATGTCAATTGTATAAAAACACATTTACTAAAGCCACAGACGGTGAGTTGCATAGCGTTTAGTTGATTATAAAATACGTGGCTTGGACTATAAGCGGATTTATTCCATTAACAACTTGATTAAATGTCAAGTGTCTGTGAATGCGTGATATAATGGAGCTGGCTGTAGTACCCACAGACCACTGTGGTAATATAAAAAACTTCTTATCAAACGTATTAAGTCATGAGTCACGGACATCGACAAAGAAAGAGGATTTGAGAACATCGTTGTAATCAGGGTGACAAACGTTCTGGATTGTAATGACTTGTCTCAGTGTCCCGGAAATGGGCTATCGGAACGCTGATTTGTCTCAGATTTTAAAGTATTTTAAAGTATAAGTTTTTGGTTTGACGATGAAGATAGAAAAGATGAAATGTATAAAAAGATAAAATGAAATTGAAAAAGAGGTTAGTTTTATTGTCAAAATATGATGATAAGGGACAGTTTACTCTGAACTTATAAAACAGTGTAAATTCTTATCCAATGCCACATAGAAAAAAAATTATCGTATATAAAAATTCAACACTCTGATGTCAAAAGCAGGTTAGAATTGACAACTTGACTGTGTATTCTTCAAGTTCCAAACAATTTTCAAAGAAACTGCCAAGACTTATAAAAATTAATCACCATAATCATCACAACACGGCATAGGCACGGTATTGCCTGTTCCGCTTTCAAAGGTACTCCAGCCATCTCTTCCTGGGTCTACCCACACACCTGTGTCCTATAGGTTTGTATTTCCAGGCTTGTTTGGCCAGTCTGCAATCTGACATTCTTTCTAAGTGTTCTTTCCACAGTTGTTTGTAATCATTTAATTTTTCATTCAAGTCAAAAACTTGTAACTTTTTTCTTACCGCGTCATTCTTTATACGGTCGAGTTTAGAACAGATTTTAACTCCTCTTAAGAACGCCATTTCCGAGGCCTGTATTTTACTTTCTCGTTTCTTGGTTGTTGTCAACAAATTACACCCATAAGACGGTACAAGGACTGCCATAACATTGTAAAACTTTAATTTTGTATCTCTACGTGCCTTGTTTCTAAAAATACGGTCGATGGTCCCACAGATCGTCTGGAACTTACCTAACTTAACATCAATATCGTAGTTCCTATCATAGCCAGTATCATTTCACAAATAATTAAAATGGCTCGCCTGTTCTAGAATTCGGTCATAAATCATTACTTTTAGAATATATGCGAAGAAAATTATTATTATAAAAAAAAAAATGCTGGAAATTACTCATGAGCACTGAAACTACAGACAGGAGGCTCAGGACAGGAGGTAATCTCTAGAGAAGCTTTAGATAATCTCTAGAGCAGTGGTCCCAAAGTGGGGTCCGCAGACACTTTTAAGAAAAAATAGAATATACCGAAATTTTCTCCGATTTTTATGCTTTAAAATCTAAATCTACATTTTAGAATCTTTAAACAATTAGTAGAAGAATCCAGTATTTTTTTTTTGTTCAAACTAATTGTAATTGTAAAAGTAATTTCAAACTAATGGCTTTAATAATGTCTTTAAATCATGTCGTGTAGCAGATCTGTTTGTCCGCCGAACTGACTAGACCTCTCTCTTACAGTACAAGAAGGAGATTCATTGGCAGAACTTTCAACTCACAGTTCATTAAAATTACAGTTTTCGAAATTACGGCTAGCTGACGTCTGGTTATACGTAATGGCTTACTATCCTGAACTTGGTAAAACAGCTTTAAAGTGTTTAACTGTTTTTCCCTCTACTTATTTGTATGAAACCGCATTCTCTGTACTCAGGTACTTGAAGTCAAAGTTAAGAAATAAACTTGATGTCGAGAGTGACATAATATTGAAATGACCAGACATTTAAGGATATGAAAGAGCTAATTGTGCAAAAGCCGCTTCATTGTTCACATTAAACTATGTTTCATATCATTAATATTATAGTGTTGCAAATTAAGAGAATTTTGATTTTAATAGATTTTAATTAAAGTATAAGAGTTTCTATCATATTTACTATTTGTTTTATTTCAGAACTCAGACGGAGTCTGTGAATTTTTAAAATATTTGGAGGAGGGATCCGCGGACTGAAACGTTTGGGAACCACTGCCCTAGAGGATAATGGGTGGAGAAGCTTCGACAGTGCAAATGATGATGATGATGATGATGATGGTGGTGGTGGTGGTGGTGGTGATGATGAACATAATTACAAAGTATTCAGTATAAATTGCAGACACTGGCGTTTCATCGCTGCTGTTCATTGCCAATTTACACGACATGAAACAAGAAATTCTCCGGGAAAAGTGTAATCCAGCAAGAGCTTCAGCGCTCAGTGAGACAGACGGTGAAAGACGTCGTAGTCGCTGTTGTTGTTGTTGTTGTTTACCAACTGAATTCATTTGATATTACTACGGCGTACACCCGGTTCGTTTCAATTCTCGCCGCAAACGAGAAATCGTTCCACTGACATTTCTCTCTCTCTCTCTCTCTCTCTCTCTCTCTCTCTCTCTCTCTCTCTCTCTCTCTCTCTCTCTCTCTCTCTCTCTCTAACACACACACACACACACACACACACACCTCTCTCCTCTGTACAAACTCTCTTTTATAAATCAATACCTTGTGTAATTTTATAGTGGTTAACACACACCTAATTATACGGTATTCAAATTGCGGGGAACTCTACTGACACCGGCCCCGGCGCGAGTGATCGAAAGCGGTACACGTGAAATCGCAATAAATTATATGCACCGCGCTGCTGTGAAATCGGGGAGATTTTTTTTTCTGTTTTTACCATTTAGACGTGATTAGAATTTGCCTGAAATGTGGAAAAGTGCAGTGTACGTTGGTAATAAAAGGGCAGGTGTTTGAACAGATTGTTTATACTTTTTGTTGCAAAGAAAGTAGGTGAACATTAAATGTTACTGCTCGTAAACTGACGTAGCGTTTGAGCTTCACGAGAAATATTTTAAGCTCATCTCTAGTTGGAATAAGAATAAACAATCCCATAGATTCCTAATATGTAATTGTGTAATCAAAATATTAAAAAAAAAATCATCATCATCTTCACAACACGGCGTAGGCAATGTGCCGCCTGTTCGGCCTTCAAAGGTCCTCCAGCCATCTCTTGCTGGGTCTACCCACACACCTGTGTCCTATAGGTTTGTACTTACAGACTTGTTTGGCCAGTCTGGAATCTGCCGTTTTTAGCAAGTATTCTTTCCATCGTTGTTTGTGATCTTTTAATATTTCTTTCAAGCTAAAAACTTTAACTCTTCCCTTGTGACCTCATTTCTTATACGGTCGAGTTTAGAACACTTTTTAACTCCTCTTAAGAATGCCATTTAAGAGGCCTGTATTTTACAGTCTTGTTTTTATGGTTGTTGCCCATAATTCACACTCATAAGACAGTACAGGGACTGCCATAACTTTGTAAAACTAAAAATACGTTTGATTGCTCCACAGATTGTCTACTACACTACTTACCCAACTAAACATCAATATCACAATTTGTATCATAGCCGATATCATTTCCCAAATATTTAAAGTGGCTCGCCTGTTCTAAAATACTATCATTAATCATTATTTTTGTTCTTATTAGCTCCAACAAATAAAACTACAAAATAAAAATAAAATAAAACCAATAAAATAAAACTACATAACAGAACCAATAAAAATCGTGCAAATAAAATCTTCTTTCTTTTTTTTTTAAGATACCGCACTTTTTAGTAGCGGAGCGGCGTTATTTCCTTATTTTGGTATTATTGGTATTAGACTATATATTTTGGGAAGATCTTATTTAAAACATTTTACTGTATTAATTTCATTTAACCTTTAATATGGTTTATAACTACGCTAAATATACTACGCACAGATTATTGTTTCGTTTTTGTCCAACTCTGAACACAGTGTGGGCCTAAATGTTTGTGCAGTTACACAAAATACAGTTGGTACGGTATAATGTTTATTGTAAAGAAAAAAAGTAAAGAAAAGGTTTTTGAGCATACTGACTGCAAGATGTTATATGAAAAGAACTCATCAGGAGTTACTGACAGGGCTGCAATGTTAGTATGGAAAGTGGTACAGCTTTTAACTTTGTAATTTCAAAGTAACGAGGATGATTCAAAAGAATCAGCTATTAAAGCTAATGTTTCAATTACAAGAAGTGGCAAGAGAGTACTCACTGACAATGCCAGTAAGAAAGACAAAAATCATGCCCTTTAAAGGTAAATACAGTGAGGACTAAGATAGCTATAAACAACAGCACTTTAGAATAAGTGAGCCGTTTCAAATATCTCGGCTGTGCAGTAAGCTATGAACTTGAATATGATATAGGCCCTAAGAGAGAAGATAAATAAATTTAGAATGTTTGTGGTACGATTCATAGCACTCTCAGAAATAAAACATGACACAGCACAAGGATTAAAGTTTATCAGACGATTGTAATAACCACTTTGATTTATGCAAGTGAGGCGTGGGTCATGACAAAAAATGAAAGCGGCAAGATTCAAGAAATGCAGTTTCTTCGAAATACTTTAAATTATACATTGCAAGATAGAATAAGGGATGAGGATATCAGAGCAGGACTCGAAGTGAAGGACATAAATGAAATTATTTCAATTTACTGAAGGCAATGGTGGGATCATCGGCAAAGGATGACAGAGGATCAATTGCCGAAAGCGGCACTGAACTATAAAGCCATTAGTAGAAGAGACGTGGGTCGCCCGAGGATTAGATGGGTGCCGGAAGAGGTTTATGTAACCTAATCCTTGAAGAGGAGAAGAAGAAGAAGAATTTCAGAGTGTCACCATTCACAAGTTCAACTGTCGGTGTGTATTTGTTTCTTTTAGTATCCGCCATTTACTTCGTTTATACTAACGAGCTTTTATAAACAATAGCATTAACCTAATAGATTTTATAAAGGATTATTTACTTTACAAATCGTCAGCAACTCTGTAAAACATTTACAAGAAAACGTTCGAAACATCTGTGTCAAATATATTTTAATGTCAATTAATGGCGGTTCCATGATGGTGGAATTATTTTTGCGACAGAAATAGTTACAACAGCTGACAAGGTATGTAGTAGTTTTCACTAGTACTGAGTCCGAAGCTATCTGGCACAATAATGAAGAGTTTTGAACACAGGCGTCTATATGAAAACAAACTTTAATTAGCCAAGTAAAACTCGATCGTATTCCGTGCAAGCGAACCGTGGAAATCCGTCCGTCACGCTTAAACAACTTGACAGCGCGATCCTTTAATTGCTACTTATGTTAAGTAAAAGTCAACAACGACACAGATAAAATTAATTATACTTTTCTAAGATTGTCTTTCCGTAGAGAGTCCGAGTAATTTGCACCTGTGGCCGGTGCAAGAGGAGAAATCCCTTCCTGCGGTAACTGTCAACAATATTAATCTAATCTGCAAGAAGCCACACTGAGTTCCAATAGTGCTAAAATATTACTACTACTACTACTACTACTACTACTACTACTACTACTACTACTACTACTACTACTACTACTACTATTACTACTACTACTACTCAGGGCAGGCCCCAGGGCTTCTGCTGCCCTGTGCAGTATTTGTGAGTGCCGCCCCCTCTTTTAACTCTGAACACATTCACGCACACTAGACCTACTCTAAAGATACGGCGATTGCCTTCAAATGACGACTAGGAATGTTTGTATTGTTGTGTTTATCAAATAACTAGAACTTTTTCGCGTTTACGATGCGGCCGGCGAACGGCTACAATAAAAATTGTAGAGACAATACAAGGAATCGTGAGACAATAAAAATGTATGCCTATGTGATAACTTAAAATTAAAATACTAACTAAAATTCATTATGATTGAAATATAACAAATGTAATGTATCATATACCTTAGTTAAAAAATATTCGTCTAGCTTCTGCAGTGGCAAACCCAGATAAAGCCTACCTGTAGGCATTATCATTAGCGCCAACTAGCAAAGATAATGAGCATGCATTTATCGATGCAAAATTATGCAAAACCGGTAAACGCGAATTATTCAATGCACGCTTCAACAAACGAGCTGTGTTTTTGCACAAAGTTGTGTATTTGTGTGTAATTTCAATTAATGATACGCTTGGGTACGACAACGGTCCCGAGGCTACCTCGTTGCCCAAGCACCACGATCTTAAGTACGTTTTTATTCAAAGTTCTTAAATTGAAATTTATAAAGTCATTAATTGCAAAGATTCTGGTTGTTGCCGGCGACGAAAACACGCTGCTAGCTAGCCTCGTTACGAATTCCGCGCGCAAAACAAGGCATTCCCAGAGATTAAAAAAATATTATTGGTGTTTCAAAATATTATCAAAATCGTAATTAATGAAGAAAAAAAATCATCGCCCTCTAGATTTATGCAAACGCGGTTTATGATTTTATCATTCACCACCTGATCAATTGCATTTGATACAATACCGAAACAGTGTTTCTTTACGTTCATCTGATATTGCCGAATGCAGACGAGGCCAGTTGAACGTGTCAGCAAATTTACATATCTTGGTACTATAGTCAATGAACAATGGGACCACTCTCAAGAAATAAAGAGCAGAATTGAAAAGGCAAGAGCAGTGTACTAGAATGAGCAGTTTACTCAAAAGTCACGATTTAATAATAAACACAAAGATGAGATTTCTACGCTGTTACGTATTCTTGTTCCTCTTCTACGGTGTAGAATCTTGGACTCTGACTGAAGCCACAACTAAAAAATTGGAATCTTTCGAAATGTGGCTCTACTGTAGGATACTGAGCATTTCATGGACAGCACATATAACTAATGTTGAAGTTCTTAGAAAGTTGAAGAAAGATAGGAAAGTTTTTAACACAGTGCAGATAAGAAAGCTTCAGTATCTGGGACATCTCATGAGAAATGAACACAGATTTTACTTATTGTAGTCCATACTACAGGGAAAAGTACTTGGAAAGAGAGGAGTTGAGCGACCGAGAATATCATGGCTGAGAAATTTAAGGACTTGGTTTGGCATGAATACAACTGACTTATTGCGTACAGCAGTGCAGACAGTTAAAATAGCCAAATATCACTATAATATTGACGACTCGGAACACTAAGTGTTTTATAAGTAAAAACGTAAAGTTTTACCTTACAGCCTAAACCGGCTTTCACCTATAGAAGGCTTCATCAGAGGCTGTCGTTAGTAGCGCTGCTCGTCTTGTTGTTGGCGACGAGATAGTGTTTCGAAAGATTGAAGCTGTGTGTGTGTGGTGCGATGTGTTCGAATAATGCGTGCGATTTGAATTGTGTCCGTTCGTTTAGGATGTCGTTTTTATTTGTTTTTGTGTGTTTGTATATTTCTAATTGTTCTAGAGTGTCTAGTTTTCGGCCTTTTGTGTGTACGTGTAGTATGTTCATGTTATTGTCGATGTTTTTATATGTGTGGTTTGCTTCAATGAGGTGGTTTGCGAAGGTAGATTCTGTAGTGGTGTGGAGTGCTTTTGTGTGTTCAATGTATCTCTGTTTGAAGCTACGTCCTGTCTGGCCTATGTAGAATTTACTGCAATTTGAACAATTTAGTTTATATACACCGGGTAGATCGAATTTGTTTTGTGCTTTGGGCATGCGTTTTGATAGTGTGTGTTCTGTTTTGTTAGTAGTTTTGTAAGCGATTCTGTATCCTGCTTTTTTGAATTTGTGGGCAATTTTTTCTGTTTGTTTGTTGATGTATGTTAGTGTTATGAATTTGTTGTTTTCTGTCTTTGTCTGTTGTTTGTTTTGTGTTTTGTGTAGGAGTTTACTGACTATTGTTCTGTCATAACCGTTAGATTCTGCTAGATATTTTATCGTGTTTAGTTCGTCTTTGTGCAAAAAAATGCCCAAAGCACAAAACAAATTCGATCTACCCGGTGTATATAAACTAAATTGTTCAAATTGCAGTAAATTCTACATAGGCCAGACAGGACGTAGCTTCGAAAACCCCTTAGATGAAATAGACACAAAGACGAACTAAACACGATAAAATATCTAGCAGAATATAACGGTTATGACAGAACAATAGTCAGTAAACTCCTACACAAAACACAAAACAAACAACAGACAAAGACAGAAAACAACAAATTCATAACACTAACATACATCAACAAACAAACAGAAAAAATTGCCCACAAATTCAAAAAAGCAGGATACAGAATCGCTTACAAAACCACTAACAAAACAGAACACACACTATCAAAACGCATGCCCAAAGCACATAACAAATTCGATCTACCCGGTGTATATAAACTAAATTGTTCAAATTGCAGTAAATTCTACATAGGCCAGACAGGACGTAGCTTCAAACAGAGATACATTGAACACACAAAAGCACTCCACACCACTACAGAATCTACCTTCGCAAACCACCTCATTGAAGCAAACCACACATATAAAAACATCGACAATAACATGAACATACTACACGTACACACAAAAGGCCGAAAACTAGACACTCTAGAACAATTAGAAATATACAAACACACAAAAACAAATAAAAACGACATCCTAAACGAACAGACACAATTCAAATCGCACGCATTATTCGAACACATCTCACCACACACACACAGCTTCAATCTTTCGAAACACTATCTCGTCGCCAACAACAAGACGAGCAGCGCTACTAACGACAGCCTCTGATGAAGCCTTCTATAGGTGAAAGCCGGTTTAGGCTGTAAGGTAAAACTTTACGTTTTTACTTATAAAAAACTTAGTGTTCCGAGTCGTCAATATTATAGTGATATTTAGTTAAGTAACGGACACGTCATGGACAACGAAATCCAAGAATTAAAATAGCCTGTATGATATCCAACATCCGAAACGGATAGGAACTATCAGAAGAAGAAGTAAATGTAGAATACATGAAAAACGGATAATGTCAGCGGTATGTTTAATAACGTATATTAAGTATTAATAAAGTAACAGAACAGTGAGTAATTTGAAGGTCAAATTATACGTGCCGATCTAGTGTATATCAACTAAACAACTAGGCCTGTGAATATAAAAATAGTCTGTTGGACTGGTACAAAGAGGAATGTATCACCCACCAGGCTAGTTCATATAGTTAATGTTATCTGTATTCAGTTAAGATCCTTTATAAAAGTACTGTGGTCCTGGATCTGAATGGTAGGCTCTCAGGTGACATTCCAATAAATAATGGGAGTTAGGCAGGGATGCTGTTTCCCCAGCCTTGTATAATATGTACATTGACGACATGTTGAGAGCATGTAAATCCAGAGTGACTTCGGGAATACGGTTTAACAAATCAATTTGTATGGGTTCCCTGCTATATGCGGATGACATAGTTCTTATTCAAGAAAATGAGTATAATTTACAAAGAACCATGTTTCAATTACAAAAAGTGGCAGGAGAGTACTCACTGACAAAACCAAGGCGTTTAAAGGTAAATATCCAATGAGGACTAAGATAGTTATAAACAACAGCACTTTAGAACAAGTGAACCGTTTCAAATATCTCGACTGTGCAGTAAGCTATGAATCTGAATATGATATAAGAGAAAAGATAAATACATTTAGAAATATTTGTAGTACGATTCATAGAAATCTTAGAAATAAAACAAGACACAGCACAAGGATTCAATTGTATAAGATAATTGCAATACCCACGTTGATTTATGCGAGTGAGGCGTGGGATTTACAGAAGCCAATGGTGGGGTCATCTGCAAAGAATGACAGAGGATCGATTGCCGAAAGCGGCACTGAACAATAAAGCGATTGGTAGAAGAGACGTGGGTCGTCCGAGGATGAGGTGAGTGCCGGAACAAGTTTATATAACCTAATCCTTGAAGAGGAGACGACGAATAAGAAGCAGTGTTATCTGTATTGCTGAATGTCGTATCTGAGTTGAGACGTTGCAATAAACGTACAGAAAATTGTCATAAATACGGGCGGGAAACACTGCAAAGGCGTCCGACGACACTGCACACAGCTTGTTTTGACAAGGCGCAACATTTTTCCAGAAGAAGTCGCGAAGAAATGGAACGAACACAGAGCCGGATATGTGTGCGCAGAAACACACGGATAGGTTAGGCGGTGGAATTACGTGGACACTTGCACGTGTTCTCTGGCTCGGAATAATTAATTTCGTAGTAGCAGTAAATCCGACAACCAGAATGCGTATACGCGCGCGCGATAAGATTGAGTACGCGACCGGTCCGCGCGTAAACGCGACGACGACGTGGACGTATTAATCCGCCACACGTCCAAACGCGTATAAACACGCAAGAAATATTACACACCGTCCGTTGCACCTGGAGTAATTCTAGTTTCAGGTTGTTTATTAAATTCCTCCTGGTGGTGGTTAGTTAGTTTTCAGGTGTATTATTTTGTAACAACGTGTTACAAGCACCAACAGACCGGCCGGCCGACCTGGGTTATGCAATAATCTCTCTCGCCTCTCCGTGAGAACATAATCAGTACTAACGCAAACAGCATCTCGCTCCACTTAATTTTCATACTGTCGCTGTCGCCGCTAACTAGGCGGTTCTGTTCGACCTTACTCGCCTCGTAATAATTACTATTATTCCAACAGCGCCCGTTAACGTGAAATTCGATCGGCCGGTATACTCGACGTGAACTGAATCCATACCGTATCTACTACTACTGAGTTTTCTTTTACGCTGACAACTATAATGATGTTAACGACTATGTTTTTCACGTTTATACGATCGAAATGAGCATTATCTTACACGTCGAATACACACGCGCGCGCGCGCTAATAGTAGTGTACGATTTAGAAACAGACGTACGGTGATAATTCCTAATCCGTTTGAACTGTCCCTGTGTAGCAGAGACACATCGTCGATTCAAATACGAGGCGTGTGCAGAAATTAAGGTCCGGTGAGCAATTAAATGAACACAAATGAAAGTAAAAAATATTAATTTTTGCCAACAATATCTACATACATACATTACTTTTCAACATAGTCACCACCGACCTCCATGTACTTTTTATACCGTTGAACTAGCTTTTTTAAACCTGCATCAAAAAAATACTGGAATGTTGGAACAGCCACAGTTTTATAAAATTTCATTAGATATTCTGGCCATGCAATATTTCACCAGGATAAAACCTCTGATTGTAACGATCATTCTCAAACAACGTTAATTTATTCAAAACAAACGTACAAATCCATGCCACCTGGACTTGTGTGTGTGTGTGTGTGTGTGTGTGTGTGTGTGTGTGTGTGTGTGTGTGTGTGTGTGTGTGTGTGTGTGTGTGTGTGTGTGTGTGTGTGTGTGTGTGTGTGGCTACATATAGATTGATTTCGAAAGTGCACACTAATTATCGATGTGTAAAAATTGAATAAAAATGCAAACTAATTGCTTGGTCCGTGTAGATAATGAAAATAAATTTAGCAGTAATCAATCATAACGCGTAAGATTTGAAATACGATTCGGGTGTCAGTCAACGCCTCTCCTTTTATAGAAAGTTACGCGCGGCGCCTCTTGTTGTTTAAGGCGTAACAAATTGTCTGCGAATTCAAGGAAAGATTTCGTTGTAGGAAGTTTTGTATGCGCGGCGGTTATTAATTATTAAACTGTAAATAAGTGTTCACAATCTGGAAGGCTTTGTCGACAACAGCAGCGGTAAATTTGTTCAGCGTTCAGGACATGTTAAGCTCTCGTTTTCACAGACATCGCTGCTACCTAATTACAGTAGACGTTTGGTAGTTTTTTATTGCATTTCTCCACGCGGAATGCATTTTCGATTCTTTTTTTGTTCAGACTAAAGTAATAATTTTGCCTCCATTAAATTATACGCTTTATTACCGTTTAACAGTTTCATCTGATAAGCTGAATTGGAAAATTGTTTATGTCTGTAATCTACTACTGAATCACGAGTGTAATCTTTGATTTGTTGCTTATAGCCTATTGGTGCGGGGACAGGAAGCCGTCAGAATCAGCTATTTGCATACAATTATGTGGTGCTACAGTTTGGAAGCTAAATCTGACCAACAGACACCACACGTGCAAGCACAATGGAATAACCGTTCAAACTTACAAAGAGCGACTCAGTCGTGATAAGAACATGATAAGAAGAATGGATGAAAATTGTCTGTTTTTGTTGGAAGAAACTCATTAAACTCGTAGTGACTGTCTATCAATGAATTTTTCCGGTGAAGGGTTTGTGAGGATCGGTCAAAAAATATAACACAAATTTTAACTTATTTGTGTCGACGTTTCGTCAGTGTTTGTTGTCATCATCAGGACAATTATTGGTGACACCAAACACAGAACTGTGAGTCACCTCAGATCTTAATTAAATCCTTAAATTTGTAGTGACCGTTAATCAATGAATTTTTCCGGTGAAGGGTTTGTGAGGATCGGTCAAAAAATATAACACAAATTTTAATTTTAAGTGTTGTGTGTGTGTGTGTGTCTGTGTGTGTGCGTGTGTGTTTGGTGTCAGCAACAATTGTCCTGATGATGACAATGAACATTGTCGAAACGTCGACACAAATAAGTTAAAATTTGTGTTATATTTTTTGACTGATCCTCACAAACCCTTCACCGAAAAAAATTCTTTGGAAGAAACGTTTTAAGAAATGTTTTGGTTACACTGATACCAGCTTGGTACATATAGTATTGGGCTGAGTTAATGTCATTATTTTGAGGAAATAATTTTAGCAATATGAGCTAAAACGGGACGCATTTTTAACAACACACTACATTAAAAGAAATTACGTATAGCCTACTTGAGCGGGTTGAGTAATCAGTGGCGTACCTAGAATTTGGCCATGGGGGAGGGTCCGGGGTCGGATCGCCTTCATATAAAAGAAACAAAAACTAGTTAAGACTAATCAAAATTACTATCTTTAAAGTGGCTGAAATCAATCCCATTTAAATAAACTGTAATAACACGATAAAAGTACGCGTTATTGGAACGTTCACAAGGTACTACTGCCTGAATTGAACTTCCTATATTTCATATTTCAAACGTATATGAAAATGCTGTGTAGTAAACCTATTTGTGTGTTTAAAAAAGAGTTATTATTATACTAGCGTTTACATGAATAAATAAAATGAATAAAATAGATTAAAAATTAAGATATTAAGCAAAATTCATCAACTATTTTCGACCCTCGGCGGGGGTCCAGTCCCGTTCGCCACCCCCGCAAATGCCCCCTTTCTTGCATTCAAAAGAGAATTTAGAGAAACATTTAAAAGTTTCGACCCTCTGCGGGGGTGCAGTCCCGTTCGCCACCCCCGCAAATGCCCCCTTTCTTGCATTTAAAAGAGAATTTAGGGAAACATTTAAAAGAGAGTACAGCATAATAGAGAAACGCATATAGCTTTAATAGATTTAGAAAAGGCATACGATAGCGTCCCAATCTCACAGTTATGGAAGGAGATGGAGCATTTGAACATAAATGCAAATTTGATTGCAGCCACCAGAAGATACTATCAACAAAATATCACCAGGGTCAAATTGGGAAACAAACTCACTCTCCCATTCGAAATTACAAAAGGCGTAAGACAAGGATGCTGCTTGTCCCCTACCCTCTTTAAAATATACTTACACAGATCTCTAGTAAGATGGACAAAGAAGTGTAAAAGCATGGGGCTGAGAGTAGGAGATGACAATCTGTTCACTCTATATTTTGCCGATGATCAGATTGTGGTAGCAGAAGATGACGAAGACCTCGAGTATATGGTAAGAAAGTTAAAAGAGGAATATGACGCAGCTGGTTTGACGATGAACATGGCAAAATGTAAGTACCTGATAGTGGGCAATGAAGAAGTTAAGGACTTAAAATTGGATGTGGATAGGATAAAAGGTGTTGAAAAAAGTAAATACTTAGGCGTTATTTTCAACAAACAAGGAAGCAGCAAAGATGAAATTGAAGAACGTGTTAACAAGGGGCGAACCGTTATAAGAACGCTGAATTCGCTTCTATGGGAAAGAAGTATAACCAGAAATACAAAGAAACATATATATAATAGCATGGTGCGAAGTGTAATCCTTTATGGAGCAGACGTTTGGAACGTTTCAAACGTAAATAAGAAAAAACTGATGGCAGCGGAAATGGACTTCTTCAGGAGGAGCTGTAGAAGATCAAAATTAGACAGGGTTAGAAATGAGACTATTAGAGCCGAGATGAATATTGACAGGACAATAATACACGAAATAGAAAGGAGACAATTGACTTGGTTTGGGCATATGAAAAGATTGGAAGATGACAGATGGCCCCGCAAAATATTGGAATGGATACCATCGGTGAGGAGGAAAAGAGGACGTCCACGGAGGAGTTGGCGAGAGGACGTAGCGGAAGCAATGGTTGCAAGAAATTTAGAAGAACTTACATGCTACGATAGGTTAGAATGGAAGTTGGGGACGGAGAAACGGCGACAGCTGTAAAGATCCGTTATATATATATATAAGAGAATTTAAAGAAGAGCACTATAGTTTTTATTCAGTGCGACAATTTAATATGCTGGGAATAAACCTGTTTGTATATTTAAAAAAGAGTTACTACTACATTAGAGAAACTAGCTGAAAAAATAATAAAACAGCCTAGAAATTAAGAGATTATCAAAAAGTGTCAACTTTTTCGACCCTCTTTTGGGGGGGGGTTATCCTGGCCCGTTCGTCCACCCCTCCCCGTGAGTAATTCAACTAGTTGTAGGACGCATGTAGCTAGCAACAGCACCGGCGGAATGAATTTTCAACTGTTTCAGATAACGCTGCGGATCCTGAAGTCGGAACGGCCAAACGATTGAAAACTACAGAAGATGAGGTTCAGCGAGCAGAACTTAACAGTGGGTCAGGCTTGAGGACCTACTCCCGGATTGATGAAAAACTACTTTGACTACAAGACGGGAACAAATCTAAGAAACAGTACTGCTATTTCCACTGTTAATGTTACGCATAAAGTTATCGCACATTACGATGTTTCATGAAGAGTAGAGACGAAATGTATAAATACCGATATTTTAAATTGTAGCATATAATGACGCTGAAGGGCACTGAAATTTTCATCATTGAATCGGACAAATGGTTATGTCCTATGTCTTATACGTAGATCTAAGTGATGCCGGGACTTGAAAATTGAATCGATAAAAACATTTCGGTACAAAAGCAATTTTCGAGTAATGATTTAGTGAAACTTCGACCTATGCGAACGGAGTTAGTTCAGTGGTAAAGAGACACAGACGTTCGTTGTAAACAGCAGAAAAGCGAATACACTAAAAACTTGAAATTGAACTTATGATTGAAACAACGCTGTGTGATTACAATAAAAATCGAAAATCGAAACAAGCATCATTTAGACCTGCAGTATTAACGTCGTCATGGAATGATAGAATAGTCACATAACTCAAAAAAGGAAATTAAATTTAAAAATAATTATGTGGTAGTACTTTTGTTCGTCAGTGCGCTTTTAACGATATTTCCACGTAAAACATTACAATACAACAGACCAAAATCGTTGCTACAGTTCTTTTCTTGGTAAGCAAATTACTTCGTGTACTACTAGTATTTAATCAGCGGGGGTTTTCTTACTTGGAAGATGTGTTACTATCAAGCAGTATCAAGGACACTGACGAAGAAAGTCCGGCTGGATTACGAAACTGTAGCCGCCCCTTTTTTACTTAAGGTTCTGAGACATAGTATACGACAACGAAAATTGAAAACAAAACAGTCTTCTGATACTGACAGATAATATCGAACGGAAACAAAATAAGAAAATAACTCTACGGAAACAAGATATGCCACTGAGATGAATGACTTACCAAGTTCAATTCGTAGTCCTTCAGTCTTTCGACTGGTTTGTACCCTCCCCGCATATACCCGTGGTGCGTGTGGTACTGAGTCTCTCACAGGTATATGCGACCTGCAGTTTAACAGTTTAACGCCGGATCCGAACGGCAATTTTTTTTGGGGGTGGGGGGTTTATACTAGGCAGGATACCTCTCGCTGGGTTGCCATTACCTTGCGAGGGGAAACGATCGTATCTAAATCAGATGGCCCCTGGCGGGAATTGAACCCGCGCCGACAGCGTAGCAGCGTCACAATTTACCAAGTACAATACAAATATTTCAGCCTATCAAACTCTCTATAAAACTATTTCAGTTTTTGTTCATTTTGTAGCTATGCTAGGTAAGGTAAAACTTTAAACGGTAGAAGGCATGTTTCTTGAATAATTAACATAAAGTGCTTCACTCATTCGGATCAGTGTCATATCTCGAATACTTGGAGGGGGTTCAGGTTCTGGTCGGCTTCATAAAAAAGAAAAACAAGTTAATAGTAATGAAATCACTATCTTTGAAGTGACTGGAATCAGTCCTGTTAAAGTAAACGGTAATAAGACAATAAAAATACGCGTTTTTGAAACATTCTTTATTAGATACTTATACTGACTGAAGTGATTTTCCTATATTTCATATTTCAAATGTATATGCCAATGCTGTGTAATAAACCTGTTTGTATAAAATAGTTACTACTATATTAGCGTGCACAGCTGAAAAAACAGTAAAGAAGCCTAACAATTAAGAGATTAACTAAATTCGTCAACTTTTTCGACCCTCTTGGGGATGGGGGGGGTCCGGTCAAGTTCGTCCCCCTCCATAAATATGCCTCTAATAAGGACAGCAGTTTAGTTCGGGATAAAGGTTCAGTTTTTAAATCGCGGGAATCCCGAATTATCCAGGTTTTACTGTATTTGTTTCTTCACTGTTGAGAACACGAGTTCATGCTCCTGGAAGATAATATTTACAAAGGAGAACACAACGGACAATAGAAGAGAGCGTGGGTGGTGATGCACTCCGAGGCCGCCATTCCATTCCATTGTAGTCACGTGCCGTGTCTTGTTTGAGCGTGTGATTGCCTTCGATCGGTTCGCACACACACGGTATGTACGATGGATGTTACTGAAGCGATTTGCGTGACAGTACGTATATGGAAGCTTGGTATTGCCGCTGTTATGTGTGTTGTGTGTGGGTCAGATGACCTATTAAAGATGAAAGCGATAAGGTGATCCACGGGTAAAAACGTAGGACAGCAGTTAACAGAAGTCCCACTACATATATATTTTTATATACAATAAAAAATTAACCACATTCACATACATAAATAATAAGATCACAAAGTTAACAAAACTATTTAAAAACACAGACATTAAAATAGCATAAAAAACTAATAAAAACAATTTACAAAAAATAAATAACCCACATAACAAGGATGAAACAACAATCAACAATGGTATATACAAAATTGAATGCCAAGATTGCAATAAATGTTACGTAGGACAAACACAAAACAACTAAAAAAAAAACGTTATTTTGATCATCTAAACGCCTAAAAAAAAAAAAAAAAAAAAATCTAATTTGGTCACACATGGAATAAACACAGGACATGAATTCCCAGACATAAGCAACATGACACTAATAAAACACATACCACACAAAGGCACCATAATGAACATATGGGAAAATTTACAAACATACAAACACAAAACAGACTAATTCCTGAACAAATACAAATCAATACAAAACATGACACAATTTTCAAAGCACCCAACATAGAAAATAAACAAAATAATAATATATATACCACAACGACACACAATAACACTGGTATAAAATACCAAAAACCAACAGGAAGCCATAACAACAACCACGCAACCAAAACACAAATACTCCACAAGATATAAATCAGGAAGGCTGATAATGCGAAGAATACGCTTCCCGAAACATGTACCAAATAAGGGAATAAAACATCTTGAGGTAAAGAATGTATAAATATTAAATAAATTATATATTTTATAATATTAGTTTACATCAAGATATTTTTTCTTACTTGGAACGTGTTTTGTGCATCAAGCGGTATTGATCATCTTCAGCCACGTTTTTTAATATAATACAATAATACATTTCCTCAATTTTGTTGTCCATGACGTGTCCGTTGTTACTATTAATTAACTATATATAACATTACTGAGTCGGATCACAAATTATGATTGATAAAAATTGTAAATTTTCACCTGATGGTCTAAACTAATTTTCGCTAAGTTAGAGCTTCGTCAGGGGCTGCCGCTAGGAGCGCTGTCCGTCCTGCTTTTGGTGACGGCGCCGTCGTTCGAAAGGTCGTTGATTTTTGAATGACATATACGGTTTGAACATATTATACCACATGCGCGCGCGCACACGCACACACGCAACGACGACGTGTGTGTGTAGTTTTATATGTAGTTAACTAGTAATTCTCTTTTCTAAATTGTAACTTCAATTAATTTCTCAAACTAATGAGTCTAAACAAAATGTTGCTGAAACTATAAATGTTGAGGTATGGTTAAAAATAATTAATAATTTAAGTACAGGAGCAAACACGCACTTTATTGAAGAACAGTTTAGTAGCAAGTATACATAAAACGGACACACGAAATACACATTACAAAAGCAGATTTAAAACTGAACTTAACTGGTCGAGTGCATCTCTGTTTATATAGAAAAAAGCTTCCAGATTTTTCCTTTTATTTAAAACTACCAGAACATTACTTTTGTAGACTTCTCACAGTAAACAAGCATGTGTGTGGGCTGAGGCCCCGCCCAGGTAGCTAGACCTCCCACCGCACAATACAAACTTTCACTTTACAATAACAGGTATACTTACTTAAAATTGAATGTAGAGTTTTCTAGTAAATTCTCAACACCCTCCCTAAAACTCTACATTCTCACAATCACATTAATTTAAAAAATTCATTTTTACTCTTAAGTCCAAGTTTAGATCTTAAATAAACAAATTTTGGTTTTGACAAAGCTTTCGTAAGTATATCAGCAACTTGTTCATCACGTTTAACATAATGCACATCAATTTCTCCATTTTGAAAACAATCACGTACATAATTATATTTCACATCAATATGTTTTGTCCTTTGATGGAATTCAGGATTACTTATAAGTTTTAATGCACTCATATTATCTATATATAAATCATATTTATCAGTCTTACAATCGCATTCATTAAATAACTTCTTTAACCACATTATTTCAGTTGTTGCTAATGCTGCACTTACAAATTCTAACTCGGTTGTTGATAATGATACAGATTGTTGCTTCTTACTTCGCCAAATAATTGCAGTATTTGCATACATACAAGCTACGCCAGAAGTTGATTTACGTGTAACTATATCGCTAGCATAATCAGCATCACTATAAGCTTTAAAGTTGCCATCCTTACAATATAGTAATCCAAAATCAATCGTACCTTTTAGATAACGTAAAATTCGTTTAACAATTGACCAATGAGCTACACTTGGTTTGTCTAAAACTCTAGATACAACATTTACAGCAAAACTTATGTCCGGACGACTTACAGTTTGCAAAAACATCAAATTGCCGACAGCTTCACGATAAGGTACATTACTTACAATAGTTTTTGATAAATATTCATCATGATTACAATCAATTGGCGTGGATACAATATTAGCTTCTGACATATTAAACTTTTCTAAGATTTTGTTAATATAAGTACTTTGATGAATGAAAACAGACCCATCATTCAATCTACAAATTTCCATTCCAAGATAATTAGTAACTTCTTTAGTACTAGTAATTTTAAATTTTTTTGCTCAAATCATTCAACAATTTATCAATCAAACTTTCATTTGAAGCTGCAATAAGTCCATCACCAACATAAATTGCTAACAAGATCTTATTATTATTATTGTTATATATGTATAAACATGGGTCACCCGTACTTTGACAAAAATCTAAATTTACAAGAAAATTAGTGAAGTGCTCAGTCCAGCATCTTGGTGCTTGTTTTAAGCCGTATAAACTTTTCATTAATTTACATACGCGTGAGCTTCCATCATCAAAACCTTCAGGTTGTTTCATATATATCTTCCTTTAAGTCACCGTATAAAAAAGCCGTTTTTATATCAAATTTACCAATATGTAAATTTTCACGAGCAGAAATACTAAGTATCAATCTTATTGTATCAAAGCGAACAACCGGACTAAAAGTTTCTTTATAATCTATATCTTTCTGTTGCGAATAACCTTTAATAACCAACCGCGCTTTATAACGTTCTGTACCATCTGGATTGAGCTTCTTCACAAAAACCCAACGATTGTTAATCACCTTTTTACTTTTTGGCTTTTCTACTAATACCCATGTCTTATTTTCATACAAAGAGTTCATTTCGTCCTGCATTGCAGCTTGCCAACTATCTTTTTCTTTACTTGTAATTGCTTAGTTATAATTGGATGGTAACTTTTCAGCAATAAACGTGATCGGACATCCATAATATTCTGTAGGTTTTAATTTTGTTCTATCGCTCAATTGTCGTTCAGTTTGATTGTTATCGCTATTTGAAGATTGTAAAGGTTCTCTTTCTTCAAACTCATTTGATTCATTTTTAAGTAAAAGTTCATTATTTTTAGGAGTTATATTTTCATTTTCTTCAGTTTCTTTATTATTATTGTTCAAAGAATTCAAAATAATTGAATCAGCTAATACTCTTTCAGGTTTAAAAAGTACATCTCTACTTATAATGACATCTCGCACTTCCGGAACATATACATGATAACCTTTACAATCCTCATGATATCCGACCAGATAACCTCTCATCGATTTTTTATCAAGTTTCTTACGCTTTTCTTTTGATATATGTACATAACACATGGTTCCAAATATTTTAAATCTATCAACAGTAGCTGTGTTTCCATTCCATAACTCATAAGGAGTTTTATTATTTTGTTTTGTTGGGCCTGTTCTATTAATTACATGTACAGCAGTATTCATTGCTTCTGCCCATAAGAATAGAGGTAAGTTTGAATTTGAATATAACATTGATCGAGCAGCCTCTACAATGATTCGGTTATCGCCCTCTGCAATTGAATTTTGTTCGGGCGTATATGGAACATTAATCGAATATTTTATACCTTTACTATTTAAAAAAGAGATCACAGCTTTATTATCGTATTCTTTACCACCATCAAAATGAATTTCTTTAATATTTGTTGCAAATTGATTCTCAACCCCGATACAAAATGATTTTAGTTTTTCTATTACTTCAGATTTTTCTCGAATAAAATTAATTTCTCTATAACTTGAAAAATCGTCTTTAAAATAAACAAAATATAACTTTCTACCGAGAGACTCTACTTCCATAGGACCACAAACGTCAGTATAAATTATTTCGCGAGTTTTAGTGGCACGATCGATCTTTTTGTGAAAAGGCAATCTATGATTTTTGCCATAAGCGCAACCTTCACAAAAGAAATTTTCATCCGTAAATTTTATATTTAGATTTTTCAAAAAATTCTTCACATGTTTTACATTTTGATGGCAAAGTCTTTCGTGCCATAATTGTAAAACATTACCGTTGGAAATGCTCGATCTACTCTTTTGTTCTACCACGTTACATTCTTTTGGAATTAAAGTTTTAATGTCTAATTTTAGCAAACTACCAGGTTCATATTCGGAACCAGTTACAAGAATTTCATTACCATGCTTTAAAGTACATCTCGTAGCATTATGTGTTATTTCATAATCTATACCCCTTTTACCCGCATATTTAACAGAAAACAGATTATACATTGAATCAGGAACATATAATACATTATAGATAGTACCTTCTACTCGTTCACTATTTTTATAAGTTTCAAAGTCAATATTACCTTTACCATATGCAGACATTGTCATACCGTTGCCCATTCTTACACTGACTGGTGTTGTATATTCTTCGAACGTTGAAAACCATTCTCGATGCTTCGACATATGATCCGTCGCACCCGAATCCACAATCCAGAGAGCATCCCGATTGCCACAGCTGCCTTTGTCACCTATTAGTGCTATCCTCGATGTTGATTTCTTCTGTCCAGAAGACGAGTTACTTCTTTCTTGATTATTCGACCATCTTCGCTGTCCATTATTCTTATTCATGAAGCAATTGTTACTTTTATGACCTTTTCTTTTGCACGTATAACACCTGAAGCAGTCCCTTTTTAAATGACCTTGTCTTCCACAATTATAACACTGCTCTTGTTTCAAATTATTCTTCTCATATTTATAAGAGTCATTCTTCTGTTCTTTATGACCGATTTTCAGATTAGCTAGCAACGCTGTCGTCTCTTCGTGTACTTCCTTTTGCTCTTGTAATCAAAATTCTTCTGCCATCAAGCGCTCAGTCAAATTTTCGAGATTCTTCTTATCGTCAGATACCGAATCCCAAGCACTGTGAAAATGATTAAACTTTTGTGGCAAAGATGTTAAAACACGAGTCATCACCATAGTCTTTTCAATTTTTCCCCCGAGATTTTTCATTTTTCTAGCCAACTGTTCTATTTTTGAAATATTATACGTAACACTTTCACTCTCTGTCCACTGAAACTCAAAAAATTGTTTTGAATCATCGACAGATTTTCATCAGATTTTAGATCATATGCTGTATTCAATTTGTCCCACATCTCCTTGGCAGTAGAACAACCCATTATAAGTTCGAGAGGCTTTCTCTCCACTGTTGTAACAATTAACTTTCTGGCAATTTTGTCCGCCTTCTTGAACTTTTCCAACAACGCGTCACGATCTTCTGCACCTGCAGCTGGCTCGGCTAATCTTCCTTCGCAAACATCCAGCACATCATCATCCTCTTCCATCAATGTGCGTACTACGAAGCGCCATTGATGCCAATTATCTTTGTCTCGAAGTTTTTCAATTTTTATATTCGGTTCCATTTTTGCACAAATATTTTATACTTGCACTCCAATTACACACTGCACTCCGATTTTAAAATGCCACTGGGCCCATAACCTGTTGAGGTATGGTTAAAAATATTTAATAATTTAAGTACAGGAGCAAACACACACTTTATTGAAGAACAGTTTAGTAGCAAGTATACATAAAACGGACACACGAAATACACATTACAAAAGCAGATTTAAAACTGAACTTAACTGGTCGAGTGCATCTCTGTTTATATAGAAAAAAGCTTCCAGATTTTTCCTTTTATTTAAAACTACCAGAACATTACTTTTGTAGACTTCTCACAGTAAACAAGCATGTGTGTGGGCTGAGGCCCCGCCCAGGTAGCTAGACCTCCCACCGCACAATACAAACTTTCACTTTACAATAACAGGTATACTTACTTAAAATTGAATGTAGAGTTTTCTAGTAAATTCTCAACAATAAATAATAGGCAGACATTGAGCTTGATACTGCTTGATGCTCGACACATGTTCCAAGGAAGAAAACACTTGTCGATTGTACACTAGTAGTATACAAAGTAATTCTCTTATCAAGGAAAAAACTGTAACAACAAATATTGAATTTATATTTTTGTAATGTAAATTTTTACATGGAACCATAATTAATAGGACACTGACGAAAAAAAGTACGACCAGATTAAAAAATTTTACAAAACAGTAGCTGACCCTTTTTTTACAGTGTCGTACTGTAGAGACACGGTTTACGACCACAAAACGGTCTTCCGTGGCGGAGTAGGTCTACTTCTTAGGCGCGAAAGGGTGTACGTCAACTGACGGTAGATCAACGAAAAAACGCCACAGGCAAAACGAAAGAACCTCAGAAAGTGAGAGTAATAAAACAGTGTTAAAAAATGTCTAATTCAAAGCAGTAGGACGCGGACATGTATAAAACGGTCAAGGGAAAGACGGTCGGATATGTGAAGACGGCTCAAAACCGTGTAGGGAAACTACTGATGCTTCAGTGGTATAGATTAATACACGTTACATTTGATTCTGCATGTTGTCTACTTAGCAGTGGCGTGGAGTGAGTACAGTGCCGGATTTAAGACTTTTGAGGCCCTAGGCCAAGTTTTCTGAGCCCCCCCCCCAACGGGTGTGACTTTGAAGTAATATATGTACTGCAGAAGTAATCTGATGTCAGATTAATACTATTAGATTTATAACCAGTAGGCTACTACAAAAAAGTGTGCTTTCATTTAGCAAACTTTTTCAAAATATTAAGAAAAATGCAAAAGAATTGAGCAATTTATTTTTTAAGTAGAGTAACTTAACTAAGCTTATTCAGAAATTTAACATAAACAACTTCTTTTTTATTGTCTAGGTATAACACTTAATTTTTATAAAATTAAAAAAAAAGTCTGTATTTTTTTTTATTCTTTGACTAAAGGTACAACAAGCTAATGGTAAACTAATATTCAGTGACTACGTGGCTTAATGGAATTAATGCGACGTTCAAAATTCGCATGCGCCGATTAGTTTCAAGGATGCCAACGTCTTAAAAGTAAGTGCGCAATATTTAAATAAGAACTGTCTTCCATTTGTATTATTAACAAAAAACGATCATTTAATTTCAAAAAATCATAATTAAATGAATCAAAGTGCCTCCTACTTTTATAAAAATACTTCTGTTAAAAAAAATGTCTGTGCGGCCCCCTCGGAGCCCGTGGTAAATCCGGGACTACCTGGGTACATAACACCTGTTGCCGGTAGTGATAGGCCTAAAACTTAACCTAAAAATTAATTCGAATTTTTCTAGTACCAAGAGTTGTTTTTAGGGCGAAAATATTCTTTTTAGAGTCAAAATATTTTTGTAGAGTATTTTCTATCATTCGCTGGCAGCAGGAGAGGGTCCCGGTTCAGCGGGATATGACTCCCATTATACTTACACAGAATCCATCAGAACACAGATAATCAAATTAAAAATAATAAAGACAAAGAGAGGAACACATAACTAAACGAACAAAACAAAAATAGGTAGGTAGTAACTGCTGCACGTTGGTTCCGAAACGAATTTAGCTGCCAGTTATTCTGAGCGTTATGCCGGTTTAGTCAGCGGCAACACATTGAGTGGTCGAATGTGTCCCCCTCTCGGCAGTTTGTACAATGACAACTACTACGAGGTCAATGACCGTACGCAGTAAAACATTGCCGATGTCTAAGCCGGCAACACAAGACAGTGCAAGTGCCCAGCAGTTCGAAAGCAGTGCTACGCTTTTCTTCAAGTTTCCCTACTAATATTGTTCGGATTTCAAATTATTCAATAACTAAAGTATTTATTCTGTGATATAATTAATATTATTTTCTCTTATTTCCAGTATTGTTGCCGCCGGCAACAGCGGTTACATGGACGCCACGTTGCTGACTGAGATGAATAATTTACGAAGAACTGTACAACTATTTCAGCCTAAAAAAACTCTCGATAAAACTATTTCAGACTTTGTTCACTTTGTAGCTAGGTTAGGTAAAACTTTAAATTGTAGATGCATTTTAAATTGTAGATGTTTAATGCGGGGCGAACGTTCAGTTTTAAATGGAGAGAATTCCGAATTAGTCAGGTTCGGGGCAGGTTCCTCCCACACACCACTCGTCTACGGCGCGTAATTTGTTACTAAAACGATAATCGGTAAAGAGAATAGCTGAAGTAGAAAGAGAACGAAAATTACTAATCTTACCGTTTGTAGACAGCTGAAAAACATGTAGACCTTTGAATAACGGTGTTAATTTCATGTTATATCAGGTATTAAATTATTATTTTTTACAACCGCATATTTATATGAGAACTGCAAAGTCCGTTATATGAGGCCAGAACATTAAAAGCAGTTTATATAATTTAAAAAATGTGTGTTGCTACTTAAGAATAAATTGATTTTTACTCTTAGTAGTTGTGTGTGAATATAAGATCAACCACATCGTTTAATATTATTTAACCCGTTATTAAACTTATAGCAACGGAATACTTATATTTTTTTTCATTTATAGGGGGTACAACTTATACCCATGATTACGTAACCTTTATTACTACACACGGTTTCGTCCATAAAGGAAGCCTGTACTTCGTACTGTCAGCAATAAAAATGTATTACTAACGTACATTTTATGGAAGGGAAAAGAGAAACTACCGACAGGATTGCAAGCAATCGCCGATAGTCGAACTGCAAAACACGATCCGATATATAATATATATATATATTTTTTTTAATAATTCGATGATGCAAAATTATACACCGCAAACTCTGATACCGTCCGAATCTACGAAATTCATGATTTCTATTAATTTTATTTGGAATTACCCAACTCTTGGCGTGCGTAGTATTTTTACCACAGGTCAATAGGTCTGGTAGAATCCGAGAAGCTTGAATGCGTGAGCGTGTTTATCAATTTTCACACACACATACACACGCGCGCGCGCGCGCGCGCATCTCTACACATATTCTTGTAATAATCACTACAGCAATCTTGCAATCTCTACGACAGCTTGCTTTCTTATTACAACCCTACGATCTTCCAGACGTTTTTGTTCTTTCGTCAATATTAGAGTTATCGCTTACGTTTCATGAATGCCAATGAGCATCGGATAGTTATCACGTCTGTAAAGATATTTCAGTAGTTTTGTTTAAATTATAGAATGAAATACGTCTGTTATTGTTCATTATCATCTTCACGGATTAAACCAAGGACAAACCAAGGTTTGTTCCGGTCTCAAATAGGCAAAGATTACAGCTGGTCACTCCGTCGCTTCCTCGGACGTCCCGCACCTCTCGACCCCTCGGCTTTTAGTTCCAGAGTTGTTTGGGGATGCGGCAGTCTCCATTCGGCAAAGATGTTCCCACCAATTCAGCTGATACTGGGCTATCCTGTCGAGTATACTCATAATATTCAGTTTCTGCCGTATATCTATGTTTCTTATATGATCATGGAGAGTATACCCTGCCACGTGCCTGAGACATCTCATTTCAGCCGCTTGGATGCGACTGCCTGGCCTTTCGTTAAAGTCTAATTCTCAGACCCATAAAGAAGTGTGGGAAGAGCCATCACCTTGTAAAATTTTAGGCGTGTTCCTTTACTTGCTGACTTAAGGGTTCGCCTAATGGTCCTGCACATAAGGTTGAACTTATGCAACTTATTAACAACGTCGTTGCATGCATTATAAGACAAACTGTAGTCCAGGTATTCAAAACTCCTAAATCTATAACAATTTTTGTCCGGTCTGTTATTTTTGTCAAAAGATTTACAAAATTTTATCGTAAACGTAAGCAAAGTGCTATCGGTTGACTGTCGTAACAATGATGAGTAAAGTTCCGCGACAAGCTGATAGTATTTTCTTTAATCTTGACGCGCATGAAGACGCAATGTTGCAGAACAATTTTCCTTTCCTGCACCTTTTCAATGTTTTCTGAAATCTACCAATTTTCTGAATCTATATTCTGAAATCTTTCTTTCGCCCTCCCTCAAACTATTTTCACTATTCATAGATATTTTTGTTACTATAGGGTAGTCGTTTAATATAATGTTATTCCGAGTCACTTTATCTATAAGAATTAGGTACTTCATTCTTATAAAGAAACTGAACTACGCAGATAATCATCCCTCCTCCTCAACCGATCCCCACCATTAAATTATCCTCTACAACTTAGACACATATACAAATAATTATTTGGTTCTGTTTGAATTTTCCGCAGTTATCGTTCGCCATATAAAAAATTCCACACACACGCGCGCGCGCGCGCATTTCGGAAAATTACTTTTCTTCATGTGTCAGCCCTTTATCTCGAACACGATATTTTTTCGCTATCACCATATTTCCATTTCCTTACGGAACATGGAAGTAAAAATTGAAGAAGAAAATTTAATGAAGTTCTTCATTCGTTTTTCAGCTTCCGATTATGCTGATAGCCTATATCATCATCACACGTGTTGTCCTGTGGGTAACGTTCACTACCCGAAAGGTCTTCTCCTGTCTGTCACCAACTCTCTCTAGTCCAAGCTCGGTAAACAACAGTCTGTTGTTTGTGATTTGCATTTCTTTGCAATAATCATTCGTGTTTTAGAAATCGTAAAATAACGCGAGAGAGAACAAGTGGATCCGGGTCGATGAATTTAGCCGGCTGCTCAGCATTCCGCGATAATTTTTACGATTTTAAGTTCTCATTTGTTGCTGCGGTTCATGATAAACAAACTCTGTCAGTTTTCAAACAGAGACCGCCCAGCAATTAACAATTTATTGCTGTGTTAAGTGTGGACATTCATGTTTTCAGCTAGGAATTACATTCAGCCTAGGTCAGATGATAGTGCTACTTTCCGTTCAGGAGTCAAGAGACTTTGTACTCTTGCAAGGAACGGTATTTTTTGAATCGTCACACGTTCTGAGGCGCTGGAATGATTGAAAAAATCCAGTTATGTAATCGATTTAGAACAAACTGATATGTGGAGTAAATTCAAGTACGCACATTTATGAAAAGAGTTGTTGAATAATTTGAAAGAAACCGAATATGAATAGAATAAAATTTTTAGTGTCGGAGTCGATTATAATGTTACCGTGGTGTGCACCAACAACACAGCCTGTGTTCCGCGTTCATATATTTCATATTGTTACGACGGTCTACTGATAGTCGTATGGTACAGCGGAAAACAGAATACAAGACACCAATTAAGTCACTAATCACCAGCTTTAATAATTCAATTAAAAAGTTTGTAATGAACAAGATACCCTCTTACAACAAATCAAACAAAAATTGTTCACACGCAATAAAAATATCAACTAATATAAAACACTATTGTATTACAATTGTCCCGCACAATTATGAAACACGTAACACTTCGCCACAATACTTCGAACCGCACTGTGTAAATCGCCCGACAATCTAAGCGTTGTTAACTACTCGTATTTATACTCCGCCGAAATTCCAGAAACATCCATACTACGCGTCAAGAACGCAACTAGAAAACACCAGAAGGTAATTGACTGCAGCCTTGCACACAGCGCGCGCGGGTTGGTGACATCTGGATCAGTCTCCGCGGACGCGTGACAAGTGTCACGTAATTGTCCTTCGTCTCAAAGTACAGTAGCAGCAATATGTACGCACAACCATATTACAGCCGGATTCCACAGGAATAGCCGAGAAATACGTAGCACGCTCTGTAATCTCGTAACAATATTTATTTACGACATGTTGTAAATTATACATAAGCTTAATTTGTTTTGATTTAAATGGAATAACTCCTATTGTAGTCCCAAGCCACGTGTTTGTTAACCAAATATACTGTTACTCACCGTCTATGGCCTTTCCGTGATGTTATTTCGTTGTTTACATGTTTCGAGGCACTTGCCTCATCATCAGAACTTTATAAAAACTAATGTATGTCATCAATGATGACGTGTCAAAATACTAAAACACAATACGGCATTAAACCATGTACAGAACTTGCTTTAAAAATGAGCACGTCAATGTTAGGTGTGCCTTGCAAGACAACACGCGCCGTACTGACGAAATCTAAGTTTTATCTCGACCATATCGCATAGCGGTATCGTACAGTATATTTGATTTGTAATTGGTCGTTCAACACGTGTGGCTTGGTACTGGCGTCGTTATATGCTTTATAAATCTCATATTCTTCAAGGGCGTTCAAATAACGCCCTTTATTGCAGAAATGAAGGGGTATTAGATTCGAGCTAAAATCCGTGTAACTGTGATTGTTGTCTATAAGGTGCCTGGCGAAATTTGACTTGATGTTGTCAAAGTTGTAAACTCGTGTAGGGGGTCTATGTTCAGAAAATCTTTTCAAAAAACCTCGACCCGTCTGGCCCACATAAAAAGCCTCACAGTCGTTGCAGACTAGCTTATAAACTCCTGTTTTATTTTCAAGACTGGTATGTTCACGGCTGCGGAGATTATTTAAGATGTTATTACTGGTCTTATAGGAAACAACTATGTTGTTGACTTTATTAATGGTTGGCTTACAAATTCCTGGCATGAAATGCGTATAAGGTGCCGCAATGTACTTGCGTAATAACATCACGGAAAGGCCATAGGCGGTGAGTAACAGTATATTTGGTTAATTTGTTTTAATTATCTGACGAACTTTACTGAAGGATTATACATGAAAAAGGGACATAGCCTATGTCCAGAAACGTGTAGTGAAATATAAAAAAGGGAAAGCCACTAGATGGATAAAAGAGATAAATTTTATTCTATTCATATACGTATAAGTGGCTTGGATACTGAAAGCATGAATCTTAGGCCGAATAGTTTGTGTTGAGACGCGCTAAGAGTCGACACTCTTATTTAACAACTTGCAGTATTAAAATTACCGACAAAAACTAGAAGAATCGATAACGGAGTCTGATCAGATAAATTAATCGACTAGAAAGTTGCAGATATTTTTCAACGCGCTTTTGTACATTTACGGATGCTTTAAACCACCAACCTCGCTCCTAATCGCTTGTTTTTTTTTTTTTTTTGGTCAGGAATAACGGCTGTTAGTAGGCTTAGTATGCGTTAAGTAAGTAAACCTATCGTTTCTAAGACGAGACATTCTCAGTGCTGAGACTCAGCTGTCTTTACCACTGAAGATGCTGCATCGTAGAATTGTCAGAACGTCAAGTGTTAACAATGGCATTTCGAGGCAATAAGAACAAAAATAATTTATTAGTACTCGAATTCTAGAACAGGCGAACCACTATAATTATTTGGGAAATGATATTGGCCATGATATGAATTATGATATTGATGTTAAGTTAGGTATATTGCAACGTGACAATTTGTATAGCCCCACGTTCTTTGCCATTATATGCAACGTTACAACATTGCTAAAGTTGCATAATATTATATTGTATGTATAAAAATTTTTGTACGTAAATTTAGGCATCTCGTGCCTCACGTCTAGGGCGACAAATTTATATAACGTGTAACATTTAAATAGGGGGTCAGGTGTATCTGCAATAAGAACTCTACGGAACTTGAAACAGTAATTAAAATTTATTTGATACTATAAAAAAATATGTGCACATGGCACTGACTTCGATTTAAAAACCATTAGTTATTATTTGTTATAATGCCGTAAGGCTTAAGATATATACATCCTTACTAACTAAACATTTTATGCTACTAAATAGTATATAAAAGAAAAATCTCATTTTTAGACTACTCAGTCTATTAATATGTTTCAAAATCAATTTTTAAATATTTTTTCTATATATGGTACGTACTCAAAAGATTAATAGTTATTACTACTCAGTACTGTTTTCTCAAATACTAATTGTTTTTATTTATATTCTTTGTAATCATTTTATATCATATTAATTTGAGCTCTTGTTACGTTAATCGTATTTCTAAAACATCTATGATTTTTAACTCTACTATACAAGAAATATTACTCTTATTTTTAAATAAAATATTAATGTCTTTAACTGTCTTTGTATACTGTGTATGATTAAGATATGAATAAGTTGTCTATCACCTTATTGTCGTCAATCATACTCGATCATTTTTTGTTCCATCGGTGTTCATCTTCGTCTCGCCTCCAGCGTCGGCTGTCTCTCTTCTCCTCTTGTCCAGCGTCGGCTGTCTCTCACTCTCTCGTCCTCTCCTCTTGTCCAGCGTCGTATCGCTATGGAACTGCTTCTCTTGTCCAGCGTCGTATCGCTATGGAACTTCTTCTCTTGTCCAGCGTCGTATCGCTATAGAACTTCTTCTCTTGTCCAGCGTCGTATCGCTATGGAACTTCTTCAGTAGTGCTGTTATTAATTACAATGTTTGTCTTATAGCTTGGTTACGTATTTGTACATAACTGGCAATTTAAACTGTTTATAAAAATATTAATAAATATGCCGTGCTGACGGGCATAAGCTCCCGCTGCATCGTGGATGATTCAAGAAAGAGAGCCACTGAAGCTTGCGTGTCCTATTTATACCCATGTCTTGGTCGACACCCTTCAGTGATACAAAATCGACATGTTAGAAACTGTCTTTGGCGTCAGTTCCCCCACTCTTTGTCAAATTCACTATTTTTTATATTTCTGCGAATTGCAGAGTCCTGTAAGTATTTTTTTATACTTATCTTATAACTAATTTTGCAACACATGTTCATTGTAATTTTGGACATTGCAACTTAACCCTTTTGATTTGTACACAGTTATTTCACTATTGCACTTGTACGGCGTGTCACTTTCGCGTGGTTTTCGCACACAGTACTTATTAAATTTATTTACATTTTATGGTGCTTTTGGATTTTAATTCTTAATTCTATAGTATGAATAATTACGGAAAAACAGTCATTGTGCAATTATTCATACTGGGGTGGCAAACTTGCCTGCAGAGACCTGCGTTCACACACACTAGCGAAATACTGGTGTACACACTTTCAGTTACATTTGTGTGTGTGTGCACGTTGATTCAGGTCGAAACACCTGTTCATATTTTTGTCTGAGTCAAGCTTGCAATCCATAACATGCTTATTTCTAATATATTATTAATTATTTACAGTTTATTAAGTAAATTTAAATTTTTATATTTCATGCTCAGTACATCACTTATTTGTACTGTCGCAATATTGCAGACGATCTGTGGGACAATCGACCGTAGTTTTAGAAACAAGGTACGTCGAGATACAGAATTAAAGTTCTACAAAGATATGGCAGTCCCTGTACTGTCCTATGGGTGTGAATTGTGGGGAACAACCAAGGAACAAGACAGTAAAACACAAACCTCGAACATGGCGTCGTTAAGAGGAGTTAAAAGGTGTTTTAAACTCGACCGTATAAAGAATGAGGCCATAAGAGAAGAGTTACAAGTTTTTAGTTTGAATGAAAAATTAAAAGATTACAAACAACGGTGGAAAGAACACTTAGAAAGATTGTCAGATTCCAGACTCGCCTAACAAGTCTGGAAATCTGTAGGACACAAGTGTGTGGGTAGACCCAAGAAGAGACGGCTGGAGGTTTTCTGAAGGCGAAACAAGCAGCAACTTGCTTATGCCGTGTTGTGAATATGATGAGGATGTTAAGTGTCAACTAAAATGACAGGTGTCATAAAAGATACCCAAACTGTGTATACACTAAGGCATTTTTTGTCCTTCATTAGTTTCCAAGTACGAACACAAACTATGTGTCTGTAGGATTATAGCAGAGTAACCCCAAATATTACGGGCACACGATTGTAGCTCGTAAAAAAACACTAAAATTATTATTATTATTACATGAAGGAGTGTACATAACTACACAAAATTGCATGCGACGTGGCATATTCTACGTGTATTAAGTTAAAGATTTGTCTTTAAAGACTCGATGTGTCTAATGTGTTTGTCAACAGAACGTAAGAAAATCATTAATATAAGTCGAACGAGTTGAAGAGGTAGTGAATAGTTCTTTTTCTCTGACTGAGATGACTGACCGTATGAAGACATAAAACGGGAATTAAAATTGCGTTCACTTAAGAACTCAAGTGTGATGGAACTGGTCATTTTTAATCAAATAAAAAGTCCGTAGGAAGAAATAATTAATAACTCTGTGTGTGTGTAGGCGCGCGCGCGTGTGCGTGAGTTTGTTAAGTCGTTTCTTGGCGTTACAGAAGTGATTAAATAAAATAGTTGTACATTTACATACGAGGGAGAGTTTAAGTGGTACCAGCATTCGTTGGTGTTACGAGAAAGTTTCCATTAGTTAAATTGTGCTCTGAAGGAGCGAGCAAATAAAATCTGACTGATGAATATTCGGTCTATGAGTTACATATCACTGGACGCTCTCTTCCTTCGTAAAATTTCTCCGCAAGTAAGGAGTTACCATGAAGAAAAATCTAGTATGTCTTTTTTTTCAATTCTCTCTACCTTCTCTGCGTCTCTTTCGCAGTTACAGCCTCCCTCGTCCCTACGCGTTTTGTTCGTGAGCGTGTGAGCGTGTGTGGGTGTGTGTGTGTATGTGTGTGTGTGCACGTGTGGGTGGGTGTGTGTGCACGTAAGGTATAATTTAATGTAATCGATTTTTAAATCTTATGAAATCGGATAAATAACACAAATCAAACTTCAATTACACAGACCAGTTGGTACAGTACAATAAGCTATTCAGTTAAAAAGTAAATGGTTTCTAGTACGTCTGACGGCCGTTTGTGTTCAATTGATAATAATTTCTCGTGTAGCAAAATTAAAGGCGGGCGGGTTATTGGTTAAACAGCCTCTTACATACGTTGCGAATAAATCATTTTTCAAACAACAGAAAGCCCGTTTTACGTCTACGCAAAAGAATGTTGTAACCGAGATATTTAATAAATAAATTATTTTAAAGTAAAATAGATTTTTCTTGTCGACGGTGACTCATTCCGAAGATTGATTTCCTCATTTGGAAGGAAACGCAAGCAACGGCAGTAATGACAGCTTCAACAACAACAACAACAACAACAACCAATAACCTTTACTACTACTACAACAACAATAACAGGTATTTCAACTCGACGTTTCGTAATATCCATTAAAATTACAATATCGTGATATCAATCAGTCACAAGGTGACAAACAGCTGAGCGAAAGAGGACAACGGCTGATCGATCGCTCTGCAGATGTTATTTTCAGTCATCAGCTGTTCACACCGGATTACTGTACATCACGAATAAACTATATATTTAAGGCAGGGGGGGGGGTACGTTCATAATGTGTATATTTAGTTCCGTTACAGCACCTTCGACTACGTTTCAAGGTTTCGACCTAATAATACACGTGTTTTGAGCTGAACTAATGGCGCGTTTTATTTACGTCCAATTCGTAAGCCTTTGTTTTGGGTTTTTGCAAGTCTGTGTTTGTAGCTTCGTTGCTTAAGAATAAATTAATTTGGTTTCAGAATACTCGCATATTGTTCGTGCGGTTTTCGTCGATTTTTTCTGGATCAATCGACAATCTCAGAATTCAAATCCTTCATCTGTCGCTGTGACACTCATCAGTAGGCCCAAGAGATTAGTGTCCACTGCGCAATTGTTGGAATTATTATTAGCCGGACTGTTCAAGACAGACGTTTTGGCTCCACTATCGGAGACCATCTTCAGTGTCAGAAACAATTGGCAATCCACGGCACTGGGGTGAATTGGCTGGCGGACACCTTGCCAGTTGTTTCAATCGTTTCTCATACTGAAGGTGGCCTCCGATGGTGGGGCCGAAAAGACCGTTTTGTACAACATTAGACCACGGCCTAACAGCCCGTCTAATAATAATTCCAACAATTTTGACGCCTACCGTGAAAGCCTCAGGAAATGTATACCACTGACATTACTATTTGGTGTTCTGCCCTAAGGCAGGTCTTCAAATGGTAAATGCTCTCCAAGCTGTCCTATCGCATGCCAGTCTTTTCGTTTCTTCGTAACACCCTCTGATTTTAATGCTATCTATTAACTTCATTTTTCTACGCCGTCTTCTTTTTTTTCTCCTTCTATGACACCCTCCATGGCAGTTGTAAGCAAGCAGTCTCTTCTTAAACAATGACCTAACCAATTCCTTTTTCTATTTTCCATTACCTTCAAGATTCTTCTCTCTTCCCATATTCTTGTTAAAACTTCACCATTCCTTACTTTATAAACCCGCTTCACTTTTTCAATTGCTCACCAAACCCACATCTCAAATGCTTCTAATCTTTTCTCATCCTCCTTCCTCAGTGTCCGTGTCTCTGCACCATATATAAATCAACGCTCCACACATGAATCACCGGATCACAATACTTAAAGGTCGATTTCATATTGTTAGTATATAGTGATTACACGCCATGCTATGATACTAGCCAACGTACTACTACACAAACACACACGCCCGCACAACGTATATAAATTCAGCTGTACAAATGACAAATGAGCACGCTATTACACGGTCTATGCCGGCCGTTTCATTTCCCCTCGTGCTACTAGTTTTGCCTCTTTGTACGTACGTTGTTGGCAGCGTTTTTTGTTTTACTATTGGCAGACACGCCACGGGTAAGTAAATTAATTAATGTGTACGGTTACACGGTATATATAGTACCTGCCTCGCTATCGCTGATTTATTGGTAACTTACGTAACAGACCTTGCTTCTAAGGATGTTACGGGAGTTACCTACATGAAAGTTAATTGTTAATGTAGCTACAGTGGTTGACCGGTTGTCAATAAATAAAAACGGTTTTATGCCGTTTTTTTTTTATTTGTTTACAGAAAAAATTTCCTAACGAGACAAATAGGCGTTTCCTTCGTTTGACGTACGCCTTTGCAAGCATTTTATCCTACTTTAGACAAAAAAAAAAAGAAACACAAATACTAGTTTGCGGTAATAATTTTCAATAGATCGTGCGTGTTAGTTTTCATCCAGCAATCTTACGCACTGGTTATGGAAATGAGACTCCTGTAACGACCTGTCCCGTAGGTCTGTCTATAATTGAAACCCGTTCAAAGAAAAATCTTACCTTCGTATATGCAGTGAACTCGGCCAAACAATTACTCGCGCTAATGTAAATGACAAAGTACGTTCGTGGTTTATTCAGAGAACTTCGTTAAGTGAATTCCTGAATTTAACAAAGCCCAACGTCTTAATCAACAACAGTTCATTATTTTGCAAGCCACGACTGTGGTGACTTTGCGATAAGGTACTGAATTTGTTACGCGAGAAAAGTATTAAGTGAATGACGGTGATCAAACGGAATGGGAACTTATGGAAAGCTTTATACTTTATAGAGTTTATATGTAAACATGCAAATAATGCGTGTTGCTAATTGTTCGCGTTTTTTTCAGCGTCCTTGACTTTATCTAGCGATATGGATCTCCTGTTCTCCCAAAGTACTGGAGAAGATGAGTAATGGCTCATTCCTTGATGAAGGGAAATATCCAGCCGGACCTCCAAGTGGTGGGGGATGGGCAACACCTACATGTAGCTAACGCGGCTATGGAGACCGAGTGACAGCTGGTGAAAAGCTGTCCCTCCTCTACTTGTCATTGTCAAGTAGACGTTAGGGCACCATGTTGCCTTTGGGGTGAGAAATTGCCCTTAAAGACGGATGATTTTCCACTGGTCAACGACGTAGGATGTGGGAGACAAGAAGAAACTACCACATTAAACATCCGTATGGATATCTCAACAGGGAAAACCAATCTCTTTAGTCTGGTAAGACAGCTAGTTTATGGGAGAATACCCAAAAAGAAAATCGGGCTGGACGATAAGCCTGAAACGTGGCAGCCCCACCGTACGTCTTACCCTGCGGTATGCTAGTAACATATCCAGGGGATATAGTCACTACTAAATTGCCTCAAATAAGGACTAGCCGGACGGACCAAAGTTGCTGACTACAGCTGTGAATAAGCCGAGGGGACGGAGGGGTGCGGGACGTCCGAGGAAGCGCTGGAGTGACCAGCTCTAACCTTTGCCTGTTTGAGACCGGAACAGGCCTCTGTTATAATACGTTGGAGAATGCAATATGTTACCTTCTGTTTTGATGATTCTGAATCTTCATTAATTTTGTTGCTGATTTTCTTTCCTATCAGTTTGTTTACAGATTCTTCTGCCGAACTCTTGCCAGCCCTCGTATTTCAGTTTGTTTCACAGTTCATTTTGTATTGCCAGCTCGTGTTCAGAGTTCTTTGTTTTTACAAACAGACCCATTTAAAGTACTACACGATTACAGCGGTTCTAGTTATGACATAGTTAATCGTGATAAGAGAGAGATGTAGGCTACAACGCCAATAGAAACGAAGTGCCTGCGAGCTGTCAAAGGGCTGTACTACAGTAGACAGAGAGACGAAGGGATTCGATTGCAGTTTGGGGATAAATTCTTGTCTCGGTAAAATTCGCGAATTAGGCGAAAATGGAAAGACCTTCTGAATAGGATGTGCTAACTGATTCACTGGTAGAAAAGTTGTAATATCGAGGGAGCTGTGGAAGCAATTGAAGCCGGAACAGGTCGACATGACTATTATCCTTGAAAAGGAATAAGAAGAAGAAGAAGAAGAAGAAGAAGAAGAAGAAGAAGAAGAAGAAGAAGAAGAAGAAGAAGAAGCACGTTTATCATATTCTCCGAATATATTGAATGTTATCAAAGTCGTTTGTGCATGTAGTTTCCGAACATACAACAGGATGGAAAAAGTAGATTAGCATAATACAATCTTATTACACACGGAAGATAAATAGCCTAAACGTACAAACACACGCGCGCTTACGTGTCGCCTACACATGCTCGATCTTCTCCGTCCTTGTGTAGCCACAAGCACTCTACGGTCGTCTCAGACTTTGCTGGAATCGCTGAAACCGGAAATTTCAGCACTCTCCTCCGAGAACAGCTGAACGCGAATTAATGAAAACAGTCGTGATCAAATTATGTTAATTATCAAAACGAAGCCAAAGAAGAAAATCTATTCAAGCCTGCTGGTGTTAAATTTATATCTCTTTTGAATTAATGAAGAAGAAGAAGAATCACCACAAACGACGACTGAGTAGAACCTGTTTTATACGATGATCGATAATGGGCGCATCGCGTCACGTGATAGCGATTAGAAACTTAAACGTTAATCGTGTTGAGGAGAAGAAGGCACGTGTCGAGGAGCGGAGGGGACGCTTGTTTACGGCGCGCTCATTAATACCGGAAATTGAACTAACTACGTGTAATTATAAATAATTTTAAATGGTTGCGTACGGGCGCGTGTCGTCGTGTTGAGCGCAGACCCACGCGTCTCTCTTCAAGAAAAGTGAAAACTTGCGCACTGTTCGAAACCGTTATCGAGCAACCTTTTTTTGCATTCACTTTCTTGTTGTTTACAAAAAAAAAAAAAAAAAAAAAAAAAAAAAAAGAGTAGCGATTTTCCTGTCATATTTTTTGTGAAATAAGGAAACGTATGGCTCGTGTGCCGCGTTGATGGACGAGTACAGCTATCAATTCTGCTTTGTATAGTTTGGTCAGACGTGTTAAAGAAAGAAAAAAAAAACCCAGCGCACTTACGGGTCGAAACCGTGAGTAGACGGCATTCCTTTTGAGAATTCCTTACGGCCATGTCGCTATAATTGATACACAAGTACTTCGGCAAGGTCGAATCGAAATGGCGCTCATTAGCTATAAAAATGATAAAGATTTTATTGCCTGGAAACGTAAGTCAACTCGCCCTACTACACAAGAAATAAATGTTAATTTTTTGTATTAATTTTTATGCCTTAATTAGGTGTGGACAGTTGACTGCAGCCTAAATTATAAAGGTTTTTATTCGTTTTAGTTCCTAAGAATTATTTTAAAATAAAAGACGACAGTTCAGAATGTCTGCACTGGAGGAAAACGCAGGCACGTCTGTTTTATTTTCGACTTTGCCGGACCTTCAAAGCCGTCTAATTGTTTTTCTACTGCTCGTTCTTCAATTGTTATCTTAGTTGAGTTTTATTACAGCGTACAACAGAGTAATCGGGTAACCGGGTCTAGTGTGCGTGGGTGTGCGTTCAACCAACTGCATCAGCTTCGACAATATATGGTTAGTCGGTACTTCTCGTGAGTGTATCCTACAGGCTGCAGACCACAAAGTGTTGAACAATCAAAATATCAGACGTTAGGCACCACATTGTCGAAACAATATTGTTACAACAGTCTCACTGATCGTCGTATGGTACAGTGGAAAACAAAATATATGCACCACTGAAATCACTAATAACCAGCTTTAATTATCACAATTAATACTTGTAACCAACAAGATAGTCTCTTACGACAATTCAAGTAAAAGTTGTCCACACGCAATAATAATGTCAACTATAAAGAATTCCGCACTAATTATAACACAACAACACTTCGCTACAAACACTCGATCCGCGAAATCGCTCAACACCACCACTGAACTGACAAGCCGGCTGATATGGCTTTTTATAGGCAGTGCACGCCTTCTAGAAATCTTCCATCCTCAATGTGCACGTCACTTAATGTGTATTCAAGTGTTCTGTAAAAGTACTCTGGAACGTACTTGAACGCGGCCTTGACTTAGGCAACACCTGCCCCACTTGGCTGGGGACGGGTCGAGGGCGCTTTCGGCTATTCTAAGTGGTTCCGTTCGTTTCAATATGTTAACATTTCTTAGTATCCATCGAATGGAGGGTGAGCTCACTGGATCGTTTAGAATTAAGGTGCAAACCCGCCTATTCATGAATGGTCAATTGAAGTTGATAAAATTTGATCGCAACGATTCGATCTGACATTTCCATTAATTCCCCGCCTGCGCGAGGAGGAAGTTTACGTGTTTGTCTATTGTGAGTGTTTGTTTGTGTCTTCCCTGTAACCCCATAACTCCTGTCGGATTTCGGTAATACACGCCTTTTGATGTTGCCAGTGATACTGACTATACGATATATGACAAAATTAATATCGTTTGACGTTAGGCGATGTGTTGTTGAAACCTCAAGTAAAAAATCTTTTAAAATGTTTTTATTGGACCTGAACATTTTTTTAAATTATCCAGTTTACTATAATGTCCAAAATACCGTATTTTATCGTGTGTAATGCGCACTTTTTTCCCAGATTTTCTTCTCAAAAATGGGAGTGCGCATTATACACGAATAATATAAGTTACAGCTAAATTGTAGAGCTGCACAAGTATGGTCAGATTGTGCATGGCAGAGTCGGCAACGTCGCTTAAAACTGGCAGGCTTGAGTTTAGTAATAGTAAAATGAAATTTACCGGTAATTTGGTTCGCAATACAATGTTTATTCACCTGTAATGTTTTCCGTCTATATCAATATACGAGATTCGCTTGGTGCGGTCTTATTCGTAGTCGGTTCTTTTATTGTTTTTTTTTTACTTGGCGTTTCTCTTTCTGCGTGTCTGGTTTCAGATTCTTCTGCGGTACTCTTGCCCTATAGGCTACTCCGTCTTTGTCGAGCTCGTAAAAATCGCCAAATGATAAATCTAGCTAGCCAGTACGGGTTACTTGATCTGACTGACTAGTGGAGCGGTATTTAGGTCAGTAAAAAGACGACGCGCGCGCGCCCATGCGCGTAAGTGTAATGTTTTCGCTCATCGCGTCTCGTACACACGCTCGCATCGCACCGCAGATAGTGTCTAGTCCCGGTTGACACAAACAGCAATAATGAGCTCTGGTAGTGGCTTAATAGAATTACCCACGCGATGTTTAATTAATATTACTCTCCGCGACAAAAACGGACAGTTGCTGCACTCTGTGTGTTTGCGCGCGCGCGTGTGTGTGCGAACAGACATCACGGTTACCTTTGCGAAACAGTCTTTGCGCCGTCATTTCTGGAATTCAGATTAAACATTTGTACAGACCGTGAGCTGTAAACGTAATGAAATTACCCACTGAACGTTTTGAAATAAAATTCATTAGTGTCCGCTCGGTTAATGGCCGTCATAAATACTCCTTCAGATTCTCCAGCATTGAGCCGGAGGGGGGGTATTTTATATTAACCTTACGCAATTCGCAACAGTTTTTCGCAAAAAAAAATATTATAAGATTTTACAATCATCGTTTGAAATGGACAAGATTTTCTCCGGACGGTGATTTTAATATATACTGTAATTGCTGTGAGTATAAAATTACTCGCATACCTCGTTCGAAACGGTTGCGTAAGCGAGCAGAAGTCGGGTTCTTGTACGTGTTTGTGTTCGTAAAGTTTTCTGATTTCTTATCAGATGTAACTGAACACCAACATACCGCCACTTTTATAAGTATACTGTATGTCTGTGTGGCTGTACGTGTGCGAGCGCTAAAATTATTGTGTTAATCAACGGCTGCCTAGATGAGAAATGGCGAAAAATTGCCACAAGAACAACAAGCTAAACAAATACGGACGTAGGCCTACAAACTATCAGAGTGACGGTCCTTTGGGAAATGAGAAAAGGATAGCTGTAAGAATGTCGGGGTAACAAACGCGTTGAATAAACCCTGTAGCGAAATGATGATGACTAAATCTTGAACGATAACTACAATTTAGTGGTTAAGTCTAACTTATGCTAAACTTGTGTTGCTAGCGCTTTCAAGCCTCTCGGCTCATCTTCAGATGGAAACAACCATCTGTTTCCATCTGAACATGAGCCGAGAGGTTTTAAAGCGCTCATGGAAGTGTAAGTGAGTATTAGTGGTAGCAACACAAGTTTAGCATAAGGATGACTAAATCGATTACGTTTACTGCCACTGCCCAGAAGTGAAAACGAATTTACTATAATTAAAAAGTTAGCAAGGATGACGTTTAAGAAGGTACATTGGAAAAAACTTGCAAACAAGCCTCTTTAAATGAAAATATCATAGGCTGTCACAATTAGTTAGCTACATTGTTTACCGATAGACCTACCCCAGAACAAGCACTTTAGTCTGGGAAATTCCACTTTGACACGTAATCTTCTATATACACTGTGCCTTTGAATCATTTCTTGGTTTCGGTAATAACTGGAAAATTTATTTTCTCCATTTTTAGTCTTCTTCTTCTTCTTCTTCTTCTTCTTCTTCTTCTTCTTCTTCTTCTTCTTCTTCTTCTTCTTCTTCAGTTCCAGGATTAGGCTTGCAGCCTGTTCCGTCTTCACAGCCACCGTTTTCTTGGTCTCCCTCTGTCTCGTTCTACAAGAGGTTTATACTGGATTACCTTTTTTGATATTCTCGAGTTACCCAATCTATTTATGTGTTGTATCCAATATTATTTATATTGTTCAATGTTATCGTTTATCGAGTATATATATTCAGCTCTTGCCTTATGTCTGCAAATCTTATGTGACCTCTTAGGGTGGATCATTTGATTCTCCTTAAGAATTTCATTTCAGCAGCTTCAATTCGATTTCTCAGATTTTGAGTGAGTGTCCACAAATCACTCCCGTGCATCAATACTGGTGCCGCCATTACTTTATAAAATTTCAATTCTGTATCTTTTCGTACTTCCTTTCGCAAAATTTATGAGTTGTACCACACATCCTCTGTTATCTGTTTATTTTACTACATATATCGTTCATAGCTTACGTCGCACCCTAGATAGCTGTAGTCTGATATTTGTCCAATAATTATATTCTCTAATACTATTTTGGAGCGTACTGGAAATTTACCTTTAAACGTCATTATTTTAGTCTTTGTCGTGGAAATTTTTAAATTATATTCATGGCAAATTTTACTGAGTTGATATACTGCTTTTGTAAGCATGGCTTATAATTCTATGCTTTTGATTCTATGTCTTTCTAAGCAAGGCTCCTCGCATTCAACGTTGCCAAAATTAACGTGTCCGCAGTACCAATTCCTGTACCTAGAGTCATTTCCTGTTGTAACCATTATTTCCGTCCGATTTGTTCCTTTGTGATTTTCGAGTTAGATAAATCTCCTCTAAGGACACGCCTTGCCTTCAGTGAATACAAGAAAACGTTTGATAGAGTTAACAGATCTGGGAATAAAAATAAATAAACTTAATAGAACATACACGAATACAATGCTGTTCGCTGATGATGAAGTAAAAATTCAAAACAATGAATGCGATGTCCAGAGATCGATGTTCCAGCAAGTCTGTTCGTATTACAATATGAAACTTTCTGTGCAGAAAACAATAACTATAGCGTTTATGGGAAAATGCCCCTTACGAAGTAAGATTTTATTGGATAGTAAGAGAATAGAGCAGGTGTTACGTTTCCGTTGTGTTGGCTGTGACGTCACTTACGATGCAGATTATGATGTTGCTCATAAGTTTGCTAAGTTTCAGTCAATGTGTGGCACAAATCGTGAAGCGTTATCGAGGAAAACAAGATATAGTTAGCATAAATGGGGTTTATTTATTATGCTAATCGTGATATAAATGATTTACATTTAGTAAATGGGACTAGTGGTATTTTATGTGAGTTTATCACTTTCTCATATGTATCTCGCCCTAAAGCTGGATGCCATTTACATTTAATGCCAAGCGTTGTGCAGCCATTTACATTTAGTGGTGTAAATATAATTTACATCTGTGGTAATTAATTGTGTAAACCATTTACATCTAGTGAATATTAATCTGTGCTAATTATCTGCGCGGATTAATTACTCAACAATTATGAATCATATTAATTAAAGATTTATGTAATACGTTAAAATTGATATATCTAAAATTATTTCTATTCGTCAGATTTGACTCAACACAGTGTCTGATTAAATACGATTTTATGAGTCTATTAATCAGACGTTTCAATGGTCGAGTTTATTGTATCCATTGATGTTTAGCATAAGTTATGAGATTTTTAGTGTAATACTTAGAATGAAAATACATCAATAACAAAGGTGAAATTTCAATAATGAACGCATGAATACTGTAAATTAACTACTTATTTATTACACATCTTACTGAAGTAAGTAACTATATCCTGCAAATTACATACATATTAAAGCACATGATATAAATACAATTATTCAATTTATACGATGTTTCCTGAAACATAAACACATGGTACATTCAAATGCAGTAAATAATGCACATATATAAAACATACACGAATAATAAACAATCAACAATTATACTTATTCCTACCTAAAATGCGTTCATTATTTCTCAGATAACGAATTACGTTAGTGTTATTTTATAGATTTTATGATTCATATGACTCATATGTAATTATTCTCTTGGGGTTAGTTCTTTGAAAAGAGGCAACAGAACAGTAGTGTAGTATATACTACTAAGATTAAGTAGACATAAAGCTTATCTTTGAGAGTGTTTATCCAATTCCGTCGTCGTGAGAAGACACTTTCTAGATGATTCGTCGAAGATCATAATCACTGTTACGCAGAGCACTGATAATTTCACTTCACTCCACTAAATCTCCACTCCCGTCATGTGTATGGTATTGTGGTAACCCGCTGATGTCGAGTGTCCGGAGTTCAAATAGTGAGGTGTTAATGTTGTCATTAACTTGAATTGTTCTGAAAGTTTGCCATATTTGTGTACATGGTTAACTGTGCCGTCTATTTTGGGTGTATCGCGTACTGCGTGCTTAATTGTTTGGTATAGTTTATTCAACTAATTGTTCAACATGGTGATACGTTATGATGTGAGAATGTTTGAGGTGACACTCACTGTTCTACTTTAAATGTTAATTAGTATATTATTATGTGCGCGTCAGTTGAGATTTCAAGTCCCGTACGCACTCATAGTTTATATTTCCGCACAGAATTGTGTATAAGTGTGACTATACCGATGTCTTTGTTCACTTATGAATTTACAAATTAGTGAATCCGGTCGGTCGACATAATCAATCGTCTGTCTATCGTACGCACTAACTTCTGACTATTAATTGCGACTACCAACTGCTACTATTAACTACATACTCTTGACTACCGACTGACTGTTAACTGCGACTAACTGTTCGATTGAACGACTTGACTACTCGATTGAATACTTGACTATCCGATTGAAAATTACTGACTCTCGATTAACTACTTGACTGCCCGATTGAAAATTACTGACTCACGATTAACTACTTGACTGCCCGATTGAAAATTACTGACTCTCGATTAACTACTTGACTGCCCGATTGAAAATTACTGACTCTCGATTAACTACTTGACTGCCCGATTGAAAATTACTGACTCTCGATTAACTACTTGACTGCCCGATTGAAAATTACTGACTCTCGATTAACTACTTGACTGCCTGATTGAAAATTACTGACTCTCGATTAACTACTTGACTGCCTGCTCCGCGTCTTCGCCAAACAGTTTTATTGGAACATCTTACCCATAAGTCTAAGTTTCGATCTCTACGCCTTCTAGGGCTCTTGATTGGTCGTACAAATTCCTACCCTTCTGTAGATCTCATCCACTGTTTCACGATTCGTCGGCCGAACCCTTCCTACTCTCTCCACGAGCTCTCTTAGAAGATGCTTGATGCTGGTTGGTCGTCGTCATCCCCGGAGTGTTTCATGTGACGAGCGTAGCACAGATTCTAAGAAATTAGGACAATTTCATGGCCTTCTGTTATCCTTTGTTTAGACTTTCCCTAAGGTTCTGACTGAGCTTTTGTTAACAGACTCCAGGTCTTGGTTAATTGTCTAAGTTCCACGACGTTCGTTCCGCCGATTATCAACCCTTCGTTGTCTTCATTTCGGTGAAATTCTACTTTTCAGTCGTAAATTTCAGTAAACTGTCAAGAATGTGTTTTCACGCTGTGCAGGGTACACTGGCAGTATTCACTGAGTTACGTCTATTGTCTATCTCTCCGTTAAAATTGCTCTGTACTTCCTTTGTAACATAGTAAAGCCTTTCATAATTGAGCAGTTACACTTTGCTTCCACAGCAGGCGTTCCATCTCGATTCCGTGTAACTCGGCAGCTGGACGAAGTCTTTGTTTCAGATTGTTGGGTGCTGTAAATTTTGACAAACGGCTAGCTGTCAGTGACGCCTTGAAATACTCATTGTGTGCAGTGCTCAGACATTTTTTCTTTGTCTTCGCTCTGTCGTCGGGTTTGACGTGCCCTCGATTCGTCATTATTTACGACCTGGGCTTGTGTCCGTCGACTTGAGTGTGGGAACGTGTCACTTGATCGAGGAATTAAAATTTTTTTAAAATTTCGTTCATTACATTGTCCCCAAATTGGATTGGATGTTGGACTTCGGGAGACATCTGATCCAATTTCTGCGCTCTGTCCCAGTCGTGGATGTCTGCTTCGGAATGGACATGGTTGACTGACATCTATCTCTCATAGGAAGCAATTAATTGTTATTCCCCATCTTAATGTTTTATATGGTCATATGAATTTATTGCCGCACATCTGAGTGAATGAACGCATTTTTACACTTTGTCTGTCCATATGCGGACTGTACAATACGATTTCGAGTAAATAATTGAATTTAAGACATGGACGTTTGTCCATTTGACAGTTTGTCTCGTTATTCTTTATACACAATGTATTAGATAAGCTGTAGATTAGCTACCCATTATATTAATCGATCTTATGTCGATGACCTATATAGCAATAAAATACTTTTAAACTTGTCATTACTGTCTCTAGAATACAGTTGATACTAACAAATATATACATATGGTCAATTCGTAACATGTTATAAATGATTACATTGGTAAAAGAAACATACATATTAATTAAATAGTTAAGGAATCAGCATACTTCGTGATGCATACTCTTAAAGTTATAAAACAATCGTCCATTTTGAATTATTATTTACATAAACAAATTATTCGAGTCTCTACATTTTAACAAGTTATTATTCATAATTATTAACGTCTTTGGTGTCCTGTGTCATAGTATTACACTGTCCTTCTGACACATGGTACATTTCACAAATCACTTTCTGTATATGTTGATATTTATACGTCTAATTAACATAACGAATGACAATTATGTGCTGATCACAAACACAGTTAGCATTGAAATACAGACTAAACACAACAAGTAAAATGCATATCATTATTTGGTTAGCTGGACTGGCCGCGCGAGCAAATTACCTAAACTATGTCTTCTGCTGGTCGCCGGGAGTCGTCGCTACCACTCGTGTTATCTATACTTCCGTTCGCTGGCTCATGATACGCTTAATGCACTTTAATTTGCCGTATGTTGTACAAGCTCATACGTGGCTTTGTTTTAATTTCATTCATTAATCTTCTACTCTTCATTCATCAATATTCATCTTTAATTATTTTCTTTGGTTTATGTATTCCCATACAACCAATGTATTTAATGTATTTTATTCAGTACTATCTAATTTCATCATTACATTTTCAAACATTCTTAAAATCGTCTTCTTAATACGTTTTCATTTATTCATTCTTAATTTACATTTGTGATGACATACTTTTATGTCCCGTCACTATCGTGCTGTTACTAACGCACGCGTTTTTGTTTGTAAACATTAAGGTGTTTGACCTTGGGTTTTGTGTAACATATTTTTTCCAATGGCTGGTTGGCCGTCCCCGTTATTCCGCTACAATGTGCTGCACTTGCGCGCCTAAGATTTATGACCATTCTCCGTCTCGTTCTATGTGAGTGAGTGAGAGGTGTGTCCCACTTTCCTTTTTGTCGGTCTGCCTCAGGCCAGCACGCTTTAAACTGCCTCCCTCGGCTTAGACAACCCTTCGCAACCGTATTTCCATTGCTCACATATACAGTGAGTAGTTTTTGCCGCTTTTTCCAGTAGCTTTCACTAAGTAAACACGCGCCGTTCTGCTTTTGCCGCCGTTTCCAAGCCTGTATACAATTCCGTTGTTCGACAGTCAGTTTACTACTCGTGTGTTTACATAATAAAATTTTGTTTCTTAGGTTCCTAAGAGATCTTACCCCGAGTGCTTGGACTCTTCCTCCAGTACTATCACGATCCTTTACAACATTTTTAAGTCGTCTAGTAGAGATTTTTCTTCTCCTCTTCCTCATGACGTTTCTTGTCCATGATGAACATGCATACGGATCTTGTAGGTCCTTCCGTTTCATGTCATCCATGGCTTGTGTAAATTTGCTTTTAGCCTTATAACATGCGGTATTTGTTTCAACTTTAAACTTTCCCTTCATGCTTCTTATTGATGCAGCTCGACTACTTCGCCGATCTATGCTTATTTCACAAGCTGGATACTTCATCATAGAATTCACTGATGCCGTATCTATTCTCGCGTTTCTTAATTTGTACCTTTTATGCGTTCTACCTGGTGGTAGTAAAATTTTACTATCTTTATCCACGTCTGGATACTCCTCTTCCCACTTCCTCATATACAAAGGAACAAAGTCATTTTTCTTCTTAATCCATTTGTTTCTTGAACTTACGTTAGCTCGAATAGTTGATAATTTCTTAGTAGCTGATACATCCGTAAAATCAACAGTGTTATCAGTGTCTTGTACTTTCCGTACGTCTTCGTAATTCTCATTCATCACTTCTTCTTGCTTCTTCTGGACTTCGTTTCCATCCACGTTCCAGGTATCCTTGTATTCACGTATTTCTGTGCGAAACAGCGTGAACTGCTCGTTCATAATTTGCGTAATTTCTTTTGCATAGCTATCTAAATTTTTGTTGAATTTGTCACACCCTTCATCGATTACTTCCTTAATTTCTTCTTTATGTTGATCGAATTTCTGATCGAATTTCTGATTCATCATCTTGAAGCTTTCATTATTCGTGCGCATGAAGTCCATCAACAATGAACGTAGCGATGCCTCTTCATGTGATTGCTGGGACTCTTGTGGTTGCTGTGACTCCTGTCCCCGCGCTCTGACCTCTGACGTCTCCTCCGTCATATTTGGTTCGACGACTGATGAGTTTTCTTCGTTGGTGTCGGGTGCGCCTAACTGGTTGTTAACGTCAAAGTCCATGCTATCAGAACTACCGCTAGCCATTTTCGCCTTGCTTCGCGTTATCATTTACCAGTCAAGCTAACCTTACACTTATTTAATAATGTCTTACGTACTATATTATTGTAATTAGTCTAAATACTACTGTCTGCTCTCTTTTGCCCCACGTTGGGCGCCATTTATAGTTAGCATAAATGGGGTTTATTTATTATGCTAATCGTGATATAAATGATTTACATTTAGTAAATGGGACTAGTGGTATTTTATGTGAGTTTATCACTTTCTCATATGTATCTCGCCCTAAAGCTGGATGCCATTTACATTTAATGCCAAGCGTTGTGCAGCCATTTACATTTAGTGGTGTAAATATAATTTACATCTGTGGTAATTAATTGTGTAAACCATTTACATCTAGTGAATATTAATCTGTGCTAATTATCTGCGCGGATTAATTACTCAACAATTATGAATCATATTAATTAAAGATTTATGTAATACGTTAAAATTGATATATCTAAAATTATTTCTATTCGTCAGATTTGACTCAACACAGTGTCTGATTAAATACGATTTTATGAGTCTATTAATCAGACGTTTCAATGGTCGAGTTTATTGTATCCATTGATGTTTAGCATAAGTTATGAGATTTTTAGTGTAATACTTAGAATGAAAATACATCAATAACAAAGGTGAAATTTCAATAATGAACGCATGAATACTGTAAATTAACTACTTATTTATTACACATCTTACTGAAGTAAGTAACTATATCCTGCAAATTACATACATATTAAAGCACATGATATAAATACAATTATTCAATTTATACGATGTTTCCTGAAACATAAACACATGGTACATTCAAATGCAGTAAATAATGCACATATATAAAACATACACGAATAATAAACAATCAACAATTATACTTATTCCTACCTAAAATGCGTTCATTATTTCTCAGATAACGAATTACGTTAGTGTTATTTTATAGATTTTATGATTCATATGACTCATATGTAATTATTCTCTTGGGGTTAGTTCTTTGAAAAGAGGCAACAGAACAGTAGTGTAGTATATACTACTAAGATTAAGTAGACATAAAGCTTATCTTTGAGAGTGTTTATCCAATTCCGTCGTCGTGAGAAGACACTTTCTAGATGATTCGTCGAAGATCATAATCACTGTTACGCAGAGCACTGATAATTTCACTTCACTCCACTAAATCTCCACTCCCGTCATGTGTATGGTATTGTGGTAACCCGCTGATGTCGAGTGTCCGGAGTTCAAATAGTGAGGTGTTAATGTTGTCATTAACTTGAATTGTTCTGAAAGTTTGCCATATTTGTGTACATGGTTAACTGTGCCGTCTATTTTGGGTGTATCGCGTACTGCGTGCTTAATTGTTTGGTATAGTTTATTCAACTAATTGTTCAACATGGTGATACGTTATGATGTGAGAATGTTTGAGGTGACACTCACTGTTCTACTTTAAATGTTAATTAGTATATTATTATGTGCGCGTCAGTTGAGATTTCAAGTCCCGTACGCACTCATAGTTTATATTTCCGCACAGAATTGTGTATAAGTGTGACTATACCGATGTCTTTGTTCACTTATGAATTTACAAATTAGTGAATCCGACATAATCAATCGTCGGATCAATCCGACATAATTCGACATAATCAATCCGACATAATCAATCGTCTGTCTATCGTACGCACTAACTTCTGACTATTAATTGCGACTACCAACTGCTACTATTAACTACATACTCTTGACTACCGACTGACTGTTAACTGCGACTAACTGTTCGATTGAACGACTTGACTACTCGATTGAATACTTGACTATCCGATTGAAAATTACTGACTCTCGATTAACTACTTGACTGCCCGATTGAAAATTACTGACTCACGATTAACTACTTGACTGCCCGATTGAAAATTACTGACTCTCGATTAACTACTTGACTGCCCGATTGAAAATTACTGACTCTCGATTAACTACTTGACTGCCCGATTGAAAATTACTGACTCTCGATTAACTACTTGACTGCCCGATTGAAAATTACTGACTCTCGATTAACTACTTGACTGCCTGATTGAAAATTACTGACTCTCGATTAACTACTTGACTGCCTGCTCCGCGTCTTCGCCAAACAGTTTTATTGGAACATCTTACCCATAAGTCTAAGTTTCGATCTCTACGCCTTCTAGGGCTCTTGATTGGTCGTACAAATTCCTACCCTTCTGTAGATCTCATCCACTGTTTCACGATTCGTCGGCCGAACCCTTCCTACTCTCTCCACGAGCTCTCTTAGAAGATGCTTGATGCTGGTTGGTCGTCGTCATCCCCGGAGTGTTTCATGTGACGAGCGTAGCACAGATTCTAAGAAATTAGGACAATTTCATGGCCTTCTGTTATCCTTTGTTTAGACTTTCCCTAAGGTTCTGACTGAGCTTTTGTTAACAGACTCCAGGTCTTGGTTAATTGTCTAAGTTCCACGACGTTCGTTCCGCCGATTATCAACCCTTCGTTGTCTTCATTTCGGTGAAATTCTACTTTTCAGTCGTAAATTTCAGTAAACTGTCAAGAATGTGTTTTCACGCTGTGCAGGGTACACTGGCAGTATTCACTGAGTTACGTCTATTGTCTATCTCTCCGTTAAAATTGCTCTGTACTTCCTTTGTAACATAGTAAAGCCTTTCATAATTGAGCAGTTACACTTTGCTTCCACAGCAGGCGTTCCATCTCGATTCCGTGTAACTCGGCAGCTGGACGAAGTCTTTGTTTCAGATTGTTGGGTGCTGTAAATTTTGACAAACGGCTAGCTGTCAGTGACGCCTTGAAATACTCATTGTGTGCAGTGCTCAGACATTTTTTCTTTGTCTTCGCTCTGTCGTCGGGTTTGACGTGCCCTCGATTCGTCATTATTTACGACCTGGGCTTGTGTCCGTCGACTTGAGTGTGGGAACGTGTCACTTGATCGAGGAATTAAAATTTTTTTAAAATTTCGATCATTACAAAGAATTGAGACTCGAATAAAATTTTATAAGGTAATAGCTGTGCCGGGATCCAAATAGGGTGTGACTCGAACATATGCTTTCATAGAAGAGAAGAGATGGACCTCTCCACCCCAACCCCACTCTCACCTACACGTCGGTGGACCGAACAATGCACTCCAAGGTTGTGGTAACCAATCCCTTCGGCGGAGTTGGTCGATAAGCAAACGAGAGATGGGGGTTCTGTCAGGGCAATCTGGGCCCTGGCCTGGCAGCATGGTGCACACCGGCAGCAGGATGTGCATCTAGTGTGGAGGCGGAGGAGGCTGTAGTAGCCCAAAGGCTGCACAAATGGGCTGAGTCTGTTAGCCTACTGCGACCGGGCAGAGGGAGTTCGTCAGCTGAGGTGAAAGCAACTCTCTAGGGGAAGAGCACTCCGGAATCAAAGTTCCTGGTCCTCCAGGTTGGGGGTTGGATCGGAGAATTCACATATCTCATCTGTGAAACTCTTTTGTGTGCAGAAACCTGTCAGTTTCTCAGCCAGTCAGTTGTCTGAACTTGACCAGGACAACTGCCGGAGGCTGTTAAAGGAGGCCTTGACTCAGTAATGGGTTGTCGCGCCGCTGAAGAAGAAGAGAAATGGCTGTGCCAGTGTTACTGTATGGTTCCGAAACTTAGTTTCGATGAACAAACATCTGCGTAGGATACAGACACCGGAGATGAGATTCTTGCGATCTGCTAAAGGCTGCACACGAAGAGGACCACAAAGAGTTCAACATTTTAATCATGCAAGATCGTATTGCATAAAACAAAGAGGAATGGGGTAAGGTTGCTTGAGGTAGTCTGGCAATACAAGCCTGTTGGATAAAGACGTATACGAAAACATAGGAAGCTTAGGTTAGGTGAAGTGGGTGTAATTCTTTGGGACCGGAACAGGCGATTCGCCTAGTCTCTGGTAGAAGAAGCTACATTGGTATGAACGTGAAGATGGGTTCGAGGTACCCTAAGAAAAGATCACGATCGCCCCTGTGTAACCGGTGGAATGGAATTTCAAGGATACCGTGATCTGAAACCGAGGATAATCGACAAAATAACACGAAACATGAGAATGGCCACGCTGACCACCCACCGATAGCATTAATGAGTCTGTAAAACGAAGCAAATTAAACACATATGTATCCGTTATTTAGAAAATGCAAAATAAACAATTAAAAAAGTGATTAATCCAAAATAATAGAAAAGCAAACATCCGTGACAATTGATTTTCTGTTTATCCTGCAACGAATACGTAAATTGAAAATCTTTGTAATAAAAATTTCCTGTAATACAGAGCCCACGTTCTGTTTATTTTTTAATTTCTCGCAATCAAGAAACGATTAAATCGTAAAATTGTATTGATCATGAATGAGAATCTAATGAGTTTAATTACAGACGTAATGACATTACCCTTTACGGATGTTCCAGCAGATCTGGAAATGAAATTAATCAACTTGCAATAAAATAGGATAGCGTCCGAGGTTGAAATCGTTAATATGGTACTATGTTTAGGTACTTTATCTCTTCCTGATGTCTAGCGTTTTCTATTAAGCCTCCTGCACTTATTCATCCGTTCGTCTCTCCTCATCTTGCCAGTTACTTACTTCCAATCGCTCAACACTGAAGATGACCCCCCAATGCTGGGGCCGAAACGTCTGTTGTTGAGATCAGTATGAGACCACGGCCTAATAGCCTGGCAACGAACAACAATATTAACAGAGATGGAGAGAACAGATGTAACGACGGACGACATAATAGACTTTGAGACTTGTATTTTCGAAGCAGCAGCAGCAGCAGCAGCAGCAGCAGCAGAAGAAGAAGAAGAAGAAGAAGAAGAAGAAGAAGAAGAAGAAGAAGAAGAAGAAGAAGAAGAAACTTCCATACAAAATTTTAATATTTCCATTTGTGAAAAATACAAATTTCGTAGCCAGCAAGAAATTATTTTCTTGTTCAAGGCGAACTAATACATTAAGCAAGTAGGCCTAAATAGTACAGCATTAATCAAATTTAATTTTTATTTAATTTCCAACGTGCTAACTTCACTGAGTTTGAAATTATCGAGCGTTTCGTACAAAGTTATTTCAGCGACGACTCTCGACTGCTATTGGTCTACAGGACGTTCCGTCGCCTAAGTTAGTAATATTGCGGAGTAAATCATGACACGTTGTTGTTATTGTATTAGTAGTGTTACAGAAATCTTTAGAATTTTGTTGTTGTAAACTAACACTTATATTGTACAGTAAATCTCCTATGCGTAAGTTAAAAAACCGTAACTGAGAAGTGTACAATCCAAAGTCTCCAGGGCTATACGGAAAGGACACTTAATGTAACGAAGGAGGAGTTGGAGAGACGGAGGTGCGCGCGGCGGTCAGTTTCGGTCGGTTTATAATTTGTTGTGTTGTTACTTTCGTGGTTGAACATAAACTAATACAGCTCAAAAATTAGTATACACGCTGTGGTTAGATTCGAGAATTAGCAATTTGGCCGTTGGAAGTGCTAATATGGGATTATTCGAAGTTTTACGTCATATGATATACGTTATTAGAGCATTCTTAACCTCAATAACAGGAATTTTGTGAGAGATCAATCTTGTAGTGATTTAATATGAAAGTTTATTTCTAAATTTATTTTATTATTTCAAAAAAAAAAAAAAAAAAAAAAAAAAAAAAAAAAACAGCGCTTAGAATGATGTAGGCAGAGAAATGTATCAATCCAGTACAATGAAGTGTTCTTTATTGTTTGATGTAACGTATCTATAATCTGATTAAAATCACTTTCGACCTGACGGACTGCTACGTGCCCGGTCGCTCGGCGACAAATCACTTAGAATTTATAATACGCTACTGACATATTAATTAAAGGGTGGACACTTTTTTGGGACAGTCACTGTTACTCTAAGTGACAAAACGGTTGTTTACATACTGTAATCTCAAACGTGAATGTTTTTATGTGTATTAGTAGAAAGTCCACGTTTTGTTAGTAACTCTAACTCAACAGGATTTAACAAATAAGATTAAAATATTTAGGTGACAAAAGGGATCAGTGTACAGCGTTTAAGTAGCGTGTACGTGAATCAGTTTTTATTGTTGGTATGTGTTTCACTGTAATTAAAATTTTAATCTTTGACGATCTCATATGCGGGGTATGTAGTCTATGTCTGAAGATGGAACGATCATTGCGAAACGCGTGACAAAGCTAGTAAAAGAAGTCACAAGACGAAACTGAAATAAGAGAATACCTATATTAAGTAAATAAAACGTTGCCTCGCGCGCATCTTGTATAGACCTATTGGAGGTTTTTGTATTTTGTATTTAAAAGTAGTAAATAACACAGTTGAAAGGAAGCTTAGGGAGGAGTTAGAAATATTGAAAGAAAGAGAAAAAGGGTTTGACAATTTAATGAATACAAAAACTAAATTTTAAAATGAAAAAATATTTTATAATATAATTAAAAAGTAAAAGATAGAGGACGGATAGATAACATTAAGAATTAAATTGCATACGCCTATATGGATGTTTTTGAAATAAGGGTGAGTGACCGCGCCCACAAGTGTGAATGAGAAAGACTACAACGTTAGGTTTTAAAAAGAATGTACACACACGCGCGCGCGCGCACACACACACACACACACACACACACAAATACACACAAACACAAGGAATGTGCTAGAAAAATATGTAACTGTACAGACGGGGGTTACAGGGCTCGGAGGTTGGGAAGGGACATTTGAATTATAGCTTGTTTGCGGCGGTGTGTATGGTCAGTGGGGCGGGTGGGGGTGTGAAGAGTTTGGTTTTATCCTCTTTTTGCTATTTCCGATCTGACGATGAGCTGAGAAGCTTAAAAGCGCTAATCGGAATAATGTTTTTCTATAGTGGTGTGCAACAGTGATAATTCTGTTTGTGATTATAACCACTAACACAACTTTCTTAATTAAACTTTTGGCGGTCGTTAAGTGTCCCTTCAGATCCCTTCGACCTACGTGCGCACCGTTTAGTATATACCCGGAGAGACTGTTGAAAAACAGACAATTGGCCACAAGCAGTCGCCGTGCGGATTATGAAATCATTAATAACAATAATAATGTAATGATAACAAAAGCTGTAATGATTTCCACCATTGTTCTACTAACGCTGGCAATCGTATCGTATCGGCCGCTCTTAACACCAGGAGCTTACCGAGTCTTGCTGTACCCGGCGTGTACTACTTTTTACTAGCAGCAGCTGCATTACAGAGTCATCAAAACAAACTAGTGTAAATACGTAATAAGGAAATACGAGTTAGATTTGTATGAGCAGAGAGAGACAACTCGGTCGTTATTAGCGCGTGATTAATGGCTTTTCGTTTCCATATAAGAGCGTTGTTTTCTACACACTAAGACGATTACAACGATTTGAAAAAGGAACTAACTGCACTAATCAGTGGAATAACGATGTAATTTCATTAGGTCGGTCGATATTTGGTCGCTGCTTCTACAGAATCACGATAATGGCATTGGCGTTAATGTAACCCTATGTGTGTGTGTGTGTGTGTGTGTTTTGTGACGTAATGGAGTTAATTTTTACTTGTTAAATACTTATTAAATGATTAGAAGATGAACAAGTTAGCAATTTTGAATACCTGGGCTACAGTGTGTCTTAGGCCCTATAATGCATGCAACGACGTTGTGAATAAGTTGCGTAAGTTCAACCTTATGTCCGGAACCATTAGGCGAACCTTTAAGTCAGCAAGTAAAGGAACACGCCTAAAATTCTACAAGGTGATGGCTCTTCGCACTCTTCTTTATGGGTCTGACAACTGGACTTTAACGAAAGGCCAGGCCAGTCGCATCCAAGCGGCTGAAATGAGGTTTCTCAGGCACGTGGCAGGGTATACTCACCATGATCATAGAAGAAACATAGATATACGGTAGAAGCTGGATATTATGAGTAAACTCGACAGGATCGTCTAGTATCGGCTGAATTGGTGGAACATCTTTGCCGAATGGATGACTGCCGCATTCCCAAACAACTCCGGAACTATAAGTCGAGGTGACGGAGAGGGTGGGACGTCCGAGGAAGCGATGGAGTGGCCAGCTCTATTCTTGGCCTATTTGAGACCGGAACAAACCATCCTTGATGATGATGATTCGAAGACTAACGGCTCGCTCAAAAGACGGAAATACGCGTACCTTATATGCAGACGAATGAGTTGGACTAATAAAATAAAATTTTATCAAAGACCGAAGCTTTTGCAATCCACGTGTGATTTCTTATATTACAGATGAAATATTAAGACATGAAACGGTCGCCGAGATCGTAGTTGGGACAGGGAAGGTTGTGTAGGAAGAGCGGTGTGAGGTTACAAACCACGACACACAACCACATGACAGACCAACCGTGCAGCTGTTCCGAAAGCAAAATGATTGGTCCGAAAACAACGCGTCAAAGCTACGCACGCGCAATGAAGTCTTCGACACTGCACATCCGGACACCCGTTTCGTGTCTCATTATTTTAGACCTGTATGTCTTCCTCGTATTGGGGAAATGGATCGCAGCACATCTGTCAACAGCTGTGAACTGTGCGAATCCGCTTTAATGGCCGAACACTACCTGCCCTGTGGTCAGTACCAAAACTTCGGGGTCAGTTTCAAGGATCACCGGGATGATGAAAGGGCTGTTTATTGCTGCTCATACGTGAAACTGTATTCGCAAGTCGTCTCACGGTATAGTCCAAGGATCTAACACCGAGTCAGCTGCTTCATAACAGCACAGGTGATTCTGACAGTATATAGATACTTCATAACGGAAGGCGGCAGGTGATTTTGACTGGGCTGGAACGAACTCGCATAAAAATTCCACATTATTCCATTTATTACGCTAACCACCCAGACGGCAGAGCACATGCGGGATCAGCGATTATCATTAGAAGCGCCTTACAGCACTACCCAGTTGAACCGTTTGTCACCAACAAACTGGAGAGTGCAATGTTGAAATTACAACTATCTTGCCGTCCTGTAACAATAGCAGCAGTCTATTCACCACCGCGTCATAACATCGTTTCGACGAATACGAAGAACTACTGATTTCATTGGGGCAACAATTTATTATTGCCGCAGATTGGAATGCTAAAAATACTGTATGGGGATCAATACTCACTACGCCAAAAAGGGAGACATCTTCTTGAAGTTGTGCAAACCACAATATGAATTTTATTGCAACAGGAGAACCAACTTATTGGCCATCCGATTTAAATAAAATACCAGATTTACTAGACTTTGCCATCACAAAAAGAATTTCGGACATCTACAGTGAAATTAAATCCAATTTCGATCTTTCCTCGGACCATAGCCCAATACTAATTACACTAAGTACAAATCCTATTCTGGTACTGGGCGCCTCCTCTATGTACAGAAGTGTTCACACCTAATAAACGTAAGCAATCCCAGCTTCTTACGTTAGTAAATGGAACTGGTAAACGTCTTCCTGTCGAGATGGATATAAACGGGAGGTTTCCCGCCTGATGTCAGTGCCATTTGTCCAGTCCGAAGATGGCATAACACTCGAAACGGCTTGTCGGCAGTCATTTCAAATGACGCATGGATGGCAAACTTTTGTTGCTTGAAGAAATATTTTTATTTACAGATTTATTTAATAGATTGTTGTTGTTGATGTAGGCGTAACTTTCAGCATTGTTGCAGAATTCCTTTGTTGTTGGATTAAAAGGTCCGAAACTAATTCGTTTAGCTGTGAGTGATCCCAGGTAGCTCAGTATGTTCCTCAAATACTGTAATTAGCTACGAGTCTCTACGGGCAACATGGTTTCAGGCAAATCAAGGGACGTTAAAGAATGCTGTTACTAGTTTTAATTGAAAGCGCTGTAACTTCCCAGTACTTGAGTTACGGTATGGCAAATCGACAGAGGTGAAGTCAATATGTCCATATGGTCACATATGTGTGTGTTACAAACATACTAACACGTTGTTGGAAACATTTTTGGGCCGGGCTGTTAGGCCGTGGTCTGAAGTCTACGCTGACAGACGTTTCGTCCTCTCCATCGGAGACCACCATCAGTGTCGGTAAGAATTGGCACGGTGTTCGCCAATTAACCCAATTGATGAGGTAGATGGTGAGATTGGCGGACACCGTGCCAATTTATGCCGACACTGATGGAGAGGCCGAAACGTCTGTCAGCATAGACTCCAGGCCACGGCCTAACAGCCCGGCCCAAAAATGTTTCCAACCAAGAGTGTGCCGGCCGTGAAAGACTTAGGAACTCTACTAACATATGTTATTTATGATGAAAAGTGGAGATTGGTATCCGTCAGCAAATATGTATGTTTCTCTACAAAGCTGAACTGAAATCACTTGTTTCATATGTGCCGTCTAAAAATTCCTAATAGGTCTATTTCTTTTCTCCTCGATGTTGTATACTCCAAGCTGTTCTCTTGGTTTACCTTTGGAGTCTAGTCAGTGATAGAAGAAAGGAAAGAAATGCCTACTTGATATCAACGGTTAAGTAAAATCTTCTAAAAGGCATCAGCTCTGAGATCAGTGATACACTTAACGTTCCTCTAATGACGAAATAAATTGATAATCGTTTTCAATTCACCGGCATCGTGTATGATACCTCCAGTACGCAGAACAGAAATCGATTCATCTCTGAAACAGTCCACTACGCTCTCACGTTACATTTCGTACTAGGTATTGCGGTGGCCGTAGTTTCGACACCGGCTGTACCGAATATAACCTGACCCAAATTATTCAACAACATAACTAGCGGTGGGTGACGAAACCCCGCGCTCTCAGTACATTAGTAACGTTCGTTCGTTGCAATTGATGTCGTTTCGACCTTGTTTGCCTGAGCGAAATAAATCTTAACACATTTTTTTTTTTTTTTTTGAACGCGTTATTCAAAGCCGCTGTAAAATTAACAGCCAGGCTTGACAATAGCCAGGGCGACTGTGTCAGGACACGAAATATGGTTTTAATTAACCAAATAACCTTTTTAAAAATTTCTTTAACTATGTCTATTCTTTGTGTGTTTCGTCGACTGTACGTATTTGGAAGTGTTGTACGGGAGACGTTTCGTAAAAATGAAGGAGAGATTAATAGTGTTTAGAAACGCTTTTTAAAAAAATATTTTAATTATTTGAACAGACTAATGAATAAGACTGATATCTTACTCAAAATAATAGTAGTTGATATATAATAGGCAAGTGAACACCGCGTTACAACATGGGTCACGAGAAGCGTACCGAACAACCCAGAACATTCTCCACTCCCCCCGTACACTGTGGCTTGTGTTGCGTCATTCATGTAGGTGGTTCTAGTGAGTTCCAGGAATACTTGAGGTATGCATTAAGCCGCTGGCATGCAGTAAGGAGGCAAAGCTGCACTGCACCTCTGCGGGGCCTATATAAAGCCATAGCACCCGCATTGTCAGTTCAGTTACGTGAGCGATTTTCGCTAGTGCTGATTGAGTGTTTGTCAAAGTGAAGTAGTATTGTGTTAATAATTGTGTGAAACTCTATTAATAGACATTGTTATTGCGTGTGGACAAATCTAACTGGAAATATTGTACGAGTTAATTACAAACTGTGTAATTGTGAAAATTAAAGCTGGTGATTAGTGTTTTAGTTGGTGTCTTGCATTTTGTTTTCCACTGTACCATACGACGATTAAGTTAGACCGTCGTAACAATAGGTTATAGAGAACGTCAATGGCTGAGCGAAGGGGAAACGATTGCCACTAAGAAGAACTGGATAGGGAGAGATTCCGCCTGCGAAGTGAAGAACAGGCCTGTAGCAGATAAAATCGGTTTGTATCACCGGATATAACGTATACCTAAACATAGAACATAATAAAGCAACGTATTCCAAAAATATCTACATTCGTGAGGTGAGCCACTTTAATTGTTTGGGAAATGCTATTGGCAGTGGTAGGAATTATGATATTGATGTTAAGTTAGGTAAGTTCCGGTCTATCAGGTGAGACATCAATCGTATTTTTAGAAACAAGTGTATTGAGACACAAAATTAAAGTTCTGCAAAGTTATGGCACCCTTTAATGAATTATGGACAATAACCAAGAAACAAGATAGTAAAATACAGGCCTCGGAAATGGCGTTCTTAAGAAGAGTTAAAAGGCGTTCTACACACGGCATAGACAAGGTGCTGCATGTTCTGCCTTCAAAGATCCTCCAGTCATCTATTCCTAGGTTTGTACAAACCCACCCGCACACCTGTGCCCTATAGATCTGTATTTCTAGACTTGTTTGGCCAGTCTGGAATCCGACATTCTTTCTAAGTGTTCTTTCCACTGTTGTTTGTAATCCTTTAATTTTTCATTCAAGTTAAAAACTTGTAACTCTTTCCGTATGGCAAAATGCTTTATACGGTCACCTTTTAACTCCCCTTAAGAACGCCATATCCGAGGCCTGTATTTTACTGTCTTGTTTCTTGGTTGCTGCGCACAGTTCACACCGATAGGGCAGTACAGGGACTCCCATAACTTTGTAGAACTTTAATTTTGTATGTCGACATTGTTTCTGAAAAATACGGTTGATTTTCCCAGAGATCGTCTGGAACTAACCTAACCTAACATCAGTATCATAATTCCTATTACAGGCAATATCATTTCCATATAATTAAAATGGCTCACCTGTTCTAAAATTTGATCGCTAATCATTATTTTTGTTGTTATTGGTTCCATGCCTTGCAATGCCATTACCTTTGTTTTTATAGTGGAAATTTTCATATTTTAATGTCTGCAAATCAGATTCTGTATTTTGAAGTACAAGCAAGTCGTCAGCAAACGACAGCACATTCAAATATCTGTCTCGTGATAACTTGATACCAGGGTTCACTAGATGTTTCCATTAACTTAGCAGATCGCCAATATAAATATTAAAAAGAGTAGGTGATATACTATACATCCTTGTCTGATTCTTGTCCCGTTACATATAGCTCTTGTATAGTTCTTGAGGGTATCCCCGTTTTTCTAGTATTTGCCACAACAAATTTCTATCTACACTACCAAAGTCCTAAATTCTTTTTACTCTATTCAGAAAGAATTAAGTACATGTTTTCGTTGAAATTTAAAGAAATTGGTTACACACAGAGTCGGAATCAAGTATAGAAAGAAAACAAAGGGAGAAACTATGACTATACTTTTCGTCGCTATTCTGTGTAAGATTACAATTGAATTAAAAAAAAAAACAAAAAAAAAAACCGCTGAACATCGTCGTCTGCGTGATCCCTTGAGACAACAAGAAAACACGTACAGTACACGACCGCTTGTAATATCTGAACCTGTCGCCTCGCCGTCGTACAATTGGAATTTAAACGACGCTTCCAAGAAACGTGTCGCGCCGAGGTATTCTGTTGTCATCAGTGGCAACGTGCAAGATGTGTTTCCTCCATACGCAAAGAATTTATCGTCATTCAAATGCGGCTGCCGTTAATCATTGGGCGACAGAAACTCGCGTACGGCGGCTACGCCGACACGACTATCCCGGCTGTCTGCTGCTGCTGCTACTGTCTGTTGGACACAAACAGATTCCGAAGAACGCTTGTTTTGTTAAGCGGATCCGAAGTGACGGATATCGGTTCCGAACGCAGATCGTGTGACTTCGTTTTAAAACAGGCCCGCACTCACAAAACTCGCCTATTAAAGCTATACGGGATCTTTTCTGTCTAAGCAAGAATTTTTCGTGAATGATGGTTTTTGTTAATCTTGTTATTTTAATTAGCAGTCTCTGTAACTCCAACTTCGTCGTGCTTATTTGCTGAACTGCTGAATGTCATGTTCTGGACGAGGTCTTTCAGTGTCTCCACCATTTTCAATTCCTAAACCACGACCTAGGATTGGTCGTGGTTTAGGACTTGAAAATGGTGGAGACGCTGAAAGGCCTCGTCCAGAACATGACATTTAGCAGTTTGGGAAATAACCACGACGAAGTTGGAATAATGGTTTTCCATAGGCATGGTTAACATGCGGGGCTTATTTGTTGGCCAAAAACTTATAATTTAAAAATTATAACGGAAATGTTTCAATTACAGGCGGCTCAGTAGACCAGTGGGTATGGCACCTGGCTACTAACCTAGTGGTACCGGGTTCAATTCCCGGGCTCGCACCATAAAATCAAGGTGCGTTTTTCAGCCCCCAGGTCGACTCAGCCTGTTGAAAATGAGTACCTGGGATAACATCCTGGGGATAATAACGGGCGGCTGAAGCGTAGTGCTGGCCACACTGTTTTCCTTGTAGCCTATGCCGTACGGCTCACATAAGGCAGCCTACCCTGCTTTCTCCTAAGCTACTTCGGTGGTATACACGGGAGCCATTATTATTATGTTTCAATTATGTTATTCATATTATAATATGAACAATATATATATATATATACAGTACACACACACACACACACACACACACACATACACATATAATTTATGGATATAGATTATAAAATATCTGAGTTCATCAGGACTATATTCTACATTACGTATGGCAAGATAATTTTTATTATATACAAATATACAAATGGTCACGCGCATGTTAATTAATAAATAATATTACTACTATATTATTGTAGCAAGAATAGTCCGTGGTCGGTTGCTAGTCACTAGCAACACCGTCGGTTACGTTTCACTTCCACCGTCGGGGATCTTCTTCAGGCCGCAAACCGACAGAGTATGAACCAAACAAGTACAGCAGCTCTTGGCCGAACGATAATCGACAACTTTTTCCGGGTAAGAGCAAACTACCCAGAAAAAAAACCGTTGCTCTTACCCGGACTGACACCGGCCGTATAAGCTTATAGTATAGTCTGCTACTCCCACTGGTATGTAGCCCTACAGTAAATGGTAGGCCTAATTCTAGTCAAAATGTCTAACAACGCGTTTACAAGTGTGTGAGCACTTGTATTTAACAATTTTACGTAACAAGTGTAATAGGAAATGAATTTGTTATGAAAACAATATAAATTAGAAATCTGCCAAAGCTGTCAGCACCTACGTCTTATATCGAAGACGGGCAGAAAAAAAAAGCATTATCACTTTAGGAACTTTAGAAGACACAGTAAGATTGTGTGTTGCTTACTGAAGAAAGCGTTGCGCGAGGAACGTAAAGGCGTACAAGAAACGACATTATGTTGGTGACTATTGGCAACATACAGCGACCGGGTAACTGTTTACAGCATCATCGTATTGGTGTGACTCATGTGGACGAACAAAACATGTGTATCGCACGCACGCACACACACACACACACACACACACACACACACACACACACACACACACACACACACACACACACACACACACACACACACACACACACACACACACACACACACACACACACGATTAACTACACATTACGCTACTAATTAATTACGCTACTTGGAAGACGATGTCAGACGTATGAGCGTGTTGTTTCTTTGTACTTAGCGAAGTCTAGATAACGATAAATTATCCGTCCTTCCGAGAGAAAAAATTAATCCTATTGCTGTAAGTTTTTTGTCCTTCTTACGTCCTGTTCAATACATGAGCGTGTGTGAATATACGTACGTGTCTGTGAATAGGCCTACGCCTATATTGGTATCTACACACACACACACACACACAACAACAACAAAACAACAGAGTGTTTGTTTTTCCTCTGTCAATGATAAAACAATCATGACAGTATGACCTTTCCGAGTCGCCTGCGACTACTACTACTACTACTACTGCTGCTGCTGCTGCTGCTACTGCTACAATAGCAGTACTTGTTTTTATTATTGCTGTTACTATCCATATTACAAGTCGTTATCATTTACACGCACAGAAATCTACGTAGAAACGAACAACAGTGAGAGATACAGGCCTAATGAAATGTTTGGTTAGGGCAATGGTTCCCAATCGGTGGTACGGGGACGGATCCAAGGTGGTACGCAAGAAGACCTAGCTAAGAAAAAGTATTTTTCTACACGAACAGGCCAGCCGTGGACCACGCGAATATCATTTCTTTTTCTTCTCCTGCCAGAAGGCCCTCATTGGCTCACTATGCGCCGGCTTCCTCTTCACTGTCCACCCCTTCCTCGTCTTCTTCTCACCGCAGAGAACCTCAAGATTTTGAATTTTGTTTTGTATGTATTTCTATACACACAGTCGTTCAAAGGAAATACCCAGTTTCATCGTTTCCTCCTTGAGTTGTTTGGTGTATCCGTTCTGACTGGAAAGTTGCCAAATATAGTTGAAAATTTGTTTACTTAATCTGAACCGATCCATCCGAACCATCCAAGGAATCTCAGTCTTTTCTTTCGGAAAGCCGATTCCAGATCTTCACAGCTCTTCGTTGGGTCTATGCCTGTACCCATTTTCGGTTTTGTTGAGGCCATAAATTTACCGAAGAATCCTTTGTTCAATTTTAAGAAGAGGTTCCAAATTTTGAAAGCACATTGTTTCCGCTCCATACATGATCACCGGCCTGATCCCAGTGCTATAATGGGGGACTTTCGCACTTCTGGAAAGGTTTTTCTTTCTGTACAGTTCCCGCGTTAGAGTAAAGGCCTTTGCTAATTTGAGTTTCCTTATCTGAGGCGTTTCGGGATATGTTTTTCACAAGATATGGAAAAAGTATTTACTTAAAAAAAAAATAGATAAATTTATGTTCAAAACAACAATTAATTTTCATCGGAAATGATTTAAAATGATTACCCTTATAAAAACACACCTTTAAATGCGGTAATGTTTCATTAGATGTCTGCTCTTATTTTGTTTTCTTTATTTCTATATATTTGTTGTTATAGGAACATGATGTCTATTCGGTGTGATTTAAGTTTAAAAATAACGTCAATAGAGCCTTACATATAGGCCTTACTTGAAACCTTCCGTTGCAATACTCGATTTTTCTTTTGATGAATGGAACGTATATCGGAATGTTTGATGATAATATTTCAGAATATCGAGCTGTGTTACCATTAGTAAAAATGCCATATGTTACGACTTCATCTACGTTGTTAATTAGAAAGATCTGGAATTTTTAAAATAGCCGTTTAAGTCGGCAGGTTAACATCAAATGACTGCAACTGTGAAATCTGAACATTATGTTGATGCACTATACTCTTTCCGTTCTTAGTTCACTCCTGATGTAAACAAACCCACGTGGCAAATCTGAAATGCTATTCGTCAAGGGCGTTGACACGGTCCACACAGTAATGTATTACACGCATATGCAGAATGTCTGTAAAGTCAAGTCAGAGTTATCTTGCCACTTAAATCGGGGCACGTCGTTTTAAGACTTCCTGCTTATCACTGTATTCTGAATCGTATTTAATTAATATGGAGCCAGTTGAAAGGATAATATGTTACCCGCCACAACACAGCGTTAGCTGCTTGATATAAAACAATTTATTGAGAAGGCAGTAAATGAAACAACGGCGGAGAAGTGGAGTAATTGTATGCAGCATATAATCAAGGAAGGTGAAAAGCTATGACAACTGGCCCACATTACTGATGTCGTTGAAAATCTTATCAATAGTAACGCTGGCTCAAGTGATGATACAAGGTTAGACATAGATATGGAAGGTATTGAATTACTCTCTGACAGCAACTGATAGTATTCAGTACAATGGTAATTATCACGGCTTCTATTTTCGTTTTAAATAAACTTTACACGTTTTTGTCTGTTGCGATATTTAAACGGTTAATAAGAAAAAGCCATTAACTTGTGTTATAAAATGTTTCACTGTTGGTGGTCTGACACTGTCACACAAATTTTACTTTGGTCAGGACAAATTATTACAATTAACGTGTGTTTATACAGTATCAACATTATATATACCTTGTCTGTGCTGGTTCTTTAAGAGTGACACGCCTCTAATTCAAGTAGCAAATAGCGTTTCAGATGGGCCGCGCCTGATTGTTTACATCAGGATTAAGCTAAGAACGGAAACAGTATAGAACAGTATAGAAGTATGTGGCCGTGCTCTGAAACATCGCATTTCTGAACATAAGAAGGCGATTTTAACCAATACATCTAATACAGGTTTTGCAGATCATTGCTTACAACACAATCACTTCATAGACACAAAAAACATAACACTACTCCACAACATATAAAAAGGTAAAAAAATGGATTTGTTAGAAATTTTAGAAATTAAAAAAGCAATAAAAATAACAAAAATTTAACCAATGAACAGACTGAATTTTGTGTATCCCCTTTATTAAAATCTGTTATTTAGTTTAGTTTATTTTATATTATTTTGAATGTTCATCATTATTTTAAATTTTGCATTCAGTTTATATTTAGTTCAGTTAATTTTATATTTTGCGTTCATGTTTATATTTAGTTTTTAAAGACACCTGACCTTCCCTTGTCTCTTGCACACACCCCCCTCGCCATCACAACACAGATGTTCCAGATACGCCCTAAACAGATGTTCACCACCTACACTCCACTAACATCCTGTGTTCAGTAATTTCATTCACTCGCCTCTTTGACAATGGCTTAGTTAGTCGAAACAGCTGTCAGAGTTAATTAAAAAATTTGTGAAACTTACCAAGTGTTTTTATATATTTTACAAAACCTTTGCTGTATAGAACTGCTTGTGCGGAATACAGTATTGGGAAAGATGCGATGATACACATAAAGGGGTAGCGAAGAAGACTTAAACGCGACAAGTTAGTGGGCGGATAGTTCTGACGCTGAATGTCGCCGACAGTAAGTTGGGAACAGCGAAGTTTACTCGTCCGTACGAGTGTCTGTACTATTACAAACATCCTCGTCTATAACAACACTTGTGTGTAGTATTACATTAGAAAGCTGGGAGAGGAGTAAATAATGCAACATGAACGGGCGGTATTATGTTATTTAAAGTTGTACTATAAAAGTTGCGCACCGCGCGGTGAGTGCGACCGTAGGTGGGGGGGGGGAGTACCACAAGAGTATCCCCGCGTACATACGGTGTTTACTTTGTGCGCAGCGCAGCAACATTGTAAATCATTGGATTAGCATAGGTTTCTCCGCACCATCGCCAGCACTAACAACACAGAAATGCGCGGGAGCGGAGCGCACACTTACAAACCGTATACACGTTTAGTATTTCTTAGCAACGTTTACAAGAATCGAGTTTAACGCCCGACGTGACACGATTGTATGGGCTGTACTGAGTATCGTTACAACGAGGGTATTATCTGGAGTTTGTCTAATTTATACAACTAAAAAAAAAAAAAAAAAAATCGTGCGTCTAGTAAATTCTCATAAAAGAAAATTTTCATAGAGTTTGGAAACACGCTGACTAAAATCCGGGCTATTGGGCCGTGGTCAGCTCCTATTGTGGCCGAGGCCATCTTCATCGTGCAATAACGATTCGCTAACTGACGCGGTCTTCATCAGTTAACCACAGTACTGAAGCAAGAGAAAACTAAAAGATAAACTGTTGTACAAGCCGAATGGAACTAGTCGATTTTGAAGAAACAGTTGTTCAGGTCACCTCTTTGGTCTCTTTGGTTAACTGACGAAGACTTTGTCAGTTGGCGAAACGGAGGTGGCCTCCAGAGGAGAGGTCGAAACATCTATTAGTAACAACAGGAGTGGACCGAGGCCCAACAGTCAGGATTTTAGGTATGGAATGCCTTAGGTACAGAAAACTTTCATAGATTCGATTACAACGGTCCCCTAGTTTTCTGGTTTTCAGTCTCCATCTCCCTTTGCTCTGCCAATTCGATTTTTTTTAGGAGTCTGTTTTTAGTAATTTATTGGTCGTGTTAATACCGAAGTTTGCTTATGCATAAGGTCATTTATGATTGGATATGTAATTAATATATTTTTTACTATAATTGCTTTTATATAAATCTCTTTATATCTCTCTTATAATGAGTTGTCACGTGGTTCAACTCATTGTAATCTTTGGCGACCACTGACTACCCCATCGTCTACAAAAACACAATGTGTAGGCCTATAACGTGGGATCAATTGGAGGCATCCCTATGCGTCAACGAACATTTTTTCTTATCCAATTTGCCTAAACTACGTTTCCTATTGACCATATTTCCTAAAATCCTTTTTCCTAATCCATTTTCCGTGTTTCCTAATTTCGAATCAGCGTGTAGTTTTTACGTAAAATTGTTAGTAACAATAACAAATTTTAACCATTAAACCAAATCACAAAATTTCGCAATTAGGTGAAATTCAAGTGGTAAACGTTCGTATATTGTACTAAACTAAATTCCGAAATGGATCCAAAAAATTGTTGGCAAGAGATTAATTTATGGTGATTACATATATTATCGTGTTAGACCGCCCGTCGTAGGAAAAACATATTGGTAGTGTCCAAAACTAAAAAACAACGAATTCAGCGGGCGATTAGTTACCATGCAGATTGATAAAAATATCAAAATCACTACAAAAACTGATCATTCGCAACCATCAAACTTGGAAGAGACCGGGGCAGAAGTTATTAAACAGTCCCTTAAAAGGACTGCTGAAGGGCATCCTGAGCAACCACCCGCTCAAATTCTGAGGAGAGAGTTAAGTGCAGTACCATCTGGAATACTGAGCCAAATGCCAGAGCGAGAAATTAAAAAAAAAAAAGCAATGAGACTGGCGCGAAAAAAGAATAAGACGCAGATTACGAAGTTTTATTTTAGAGAAATTTGTTTTAGGAAAAATGTTTTTTAGGAAAATTGGACTAGGAAAAATCTCCGGGAATCATCCTTATGCTTTACATGTCTCCTTACAGTTTATCAAAACCTCTTTGAGATATGTGTTGAGGACATTTGGCAGTTAACAGCACTGGTATTGCGTGTCAGGAATGTCACATTATTGTTACAAAAACGTACAACCGAAGCAGTGGTCATGTATTGACTTCATAAACTGAGAACTTGTTTATTAGAGAGTTACAGTCTGGTATATAGGATAACGCACCACTAATACCATCATTATGTGAATATAAGAAATTCTGATTTTGTATTTAAAAATTCGGAATCAGAGAACAACAAAGTTAAGACTAAAGAAATTAACACTGTGAAGAGATGCTGTAGAGGGACATAATTACTAACAGAAAACTCGAGAGACAAAGGGGGATAAAGTGGAAACACATTATATTAGAGTTGTCTTGATTATTCATCTCTTCTTTCACAGCACTAACACTTAACTAAAAATGAACTTTTTTCATGTGAAAAACTTACTAATTTTATTGGACGCGTTTCGGCTTAGTATCCGCCTTCTTCAGCTTTGGTAACAGACTGCCAGCATTTTGTAACGGTTGTGTGGAAGGTGAAGAGGGGGTGGTGTGTGGAGGAAGGGGATTGGCGCGGGGATTCAACTTACTGTTTGTTTTCTGTATAATTGTGTCAAAAACATAGACCAACATAGACACTAATCTTGAAATTTTACATTACATACCCAAAGGTCAAAAACTCAACACAACTGAACAATACGAAATATATAAACACCACACAACACAACCAAACAACATACTCAACGATCAATTACAATATAAATCACATACACTTTTTGACACAATTATACAGAAAACAAACAGTAAGTTGAATCCCCGCGCCAATCCCCTTCCTCCACACACCACCCCCACTTCACCTTCCACACAACCGTTACAAAATGCTGGCAGTCTGTTACCAAAGCTGAAGAAGGCGGATACTAAGCCGAAACGCGTCCAATAAAATTAGTAAGTTTTTCACATGAAAAAAGTTCATTTTTAGTTAAACATTATATTATATACAACAGAAATTGCTAATATTTTAGTTATGCAAGTATTTATGCGTGTGAGGTACGGTACTGAAACCAACTTGCAATTGGAAATTAATGAAGAAATTGAAAATTGCCAGGCATATAAGTATTTAGGAGTACAGATAAAGCAGGATGGTAGAGATACAGATGATATAAAGGAGAGAGTAGGCATGGGACGGAGTGCTATGAAAAGATTAAATGGTATATGGTGGCATGTGCTGAGAGTTGGAGAACGACAGAAGCGGACAAAAGGAAAATACTAGCTGTAGAGATGGATCCACTAACGAGATCATGCAGAGTATCCAGGCAAGAGAAAATAAGAAATGAACAGATTAGAGAAATGATAAATGTGAAACATGCAGTAGTAGACGAAATAGAAAGAAGACAGTTAGTTTGGTTTGAATAATGGAATGGTTACCCCCGGAGAAGAGGAAGAGGGGAAGACCCAGACGATCATGGGGAGAGAGTATCCAGAAAACTCTAAGTGCGAGGAATCTGACAGAAGAGCATTGTCAGGACAAAAATTATTGGAGAGAAAGTCTGGAAATCGGACAGCGACGACAGACGCTATAAACCGATGTTATATATATATGATGGGCTATATGTATCAAGTAACAAAAATACAAATGCAGATAACATATTAAAACAAATCAATAACATACATCCAAAAATACAATTTACAGAAGAAAAAGAAAAACATAACAAAATCAACTATTTAGACATAACCATCACAAGAAACAACAACCACATACAATACGCAATATACAGAAAACCAACTTCTACCAACATCATTATACCTAACCATTCTGACCACCCACCACAACATAAAATGGCAGCGTTCTATTCGTTATTTAACACAATGTCCCCTAAACAAACAAGACACTGACAAAGAAAGAAATATAATACAGTATACCAAATTGGTTATGAAAATGGATACAATAAAAATACTTTAAACAAAATAGAAAATAAAATCAAATATAAAATAAAAACTGAACAATTAAGAATTAATCAAAATGAACAACACATAAATAATAACAACAACAACAAATGGGCCACATTCACATACATAAATAATAAAATGACAAAGCTAACAAAACTATTTAAAAACGCAGATATAAAAATAGCATACAAAACGAATAAAAATAATTTACAAAAACTAAATAGCCCACACAACAAAGATAATACAACAACTAACGGTATATACAAAATTGAATGCCAAGATTGCAATAAATGTTACATAGGACAAACAAAAAAACAGCTGAAAAAACGTTATTTTGAACACCTAAACGCATACAAAAAACCAGAAATATATAAATCCAATTTAGCCACACACGCAATAAACACAGGACATGAATTCCCAGACATAACCAATGTGACACTAATAAAACATATACCACACAAAGGCACCATAATGAACATTTGGGAAATGTTTACAAATATACAAACATAAAAAACACAAAACAAACTAATACCTGAACAAATACAAATCAATACAAAACATGACACATTGTTCAAAGCACTCAGCATCGAAAATACACAAAATACAAATACATATACCACAATCGCACACAATAATACAACTTTAAAAGACCAGGGACCAACAAGAAACCTTAACAGTATCCAGCCAACACACAAATACTTCACCAGACGCAAGATCGGGAAGGCTGAAGATGAGAGCACGGGAGCTCTCGAACATGTTCCGAATAGGAAAAATATAACATCTTGAGATCTTGAGGTAATATAAACATAAATTTTAAATTACTATATATATATATTGCAACAAAACAAATAGAAGGCATAGTATTAAAAACACAATAATAATAGTCTTTTATCTGGAGTAAGATATATTTTTAAACAAATTTAAAATGGTCTGTGATTGACAAAAATTATTTATTCTAAATTTACTAATGTCTGTAAACGATTTTAACGTTTCTTTTCCTTAATAGTCTATTTTACTTGATTGTTGAATTCCACTGATGAAACCGTTGATCCTTTTCACTGCCACCTTTCGCTGCCTGTTGAATCTGCTGCACTGATGGCACGTGGAACTCTCCGCACACACGCACGGACGCCGATACACCGATAGCGTTTATCTCGTTTCTCAGGGCTCGATAATGGGTGTAATTTAAATTAATGTAGTTTCGGTGTATTGTACCTACACCTTCCCGTGTCTTGATGTATTACGGTAAATACACCTGACCCTATGAGGAGATCTTCACTAACACGATAGAGCACTAATTAATTAATAATTTAATTTATTTTAGTTCTAATACCGAATGGATTTTAGCAAACGGGCAACTCGTTGCTAAGATTCCGTACTCGTAACCCTTATGTAGAACGTATACTGATACGACAAACTCGCACAGAGACAACGTCTGGTAAGGCCGAGCTGTTAGGGAGAACTGACTCAAACCTCCTTCACGAGGAACCAATCCGAATGAAAATTGGAGCCTCTGATTGGTCGAAACCCCTAGCACGTGATTGATGGGTTAGGTTGATAGATAGAAGTTCTGATCAATTTTGCTGAAAACGGCAAAAGCATGTATAGATTTTATCTAAAAGTTTTATGACTTTCAGAAGGTAAGGATTCTTTAGAAAGATGAATTCTGTTAAGAAATACATATTAAAATAATATGTTTCGATTCTTTGACATAAGAAAAATGTAGCGCTAATTTAGAAGCATGAGCTCTCCAAGTCTCAATTCAATACGTTAATTTATACCAGAGTTATTCATGTAAATACGAATAACACGCGTGCACGTGCACTCGCGCACTAAATTCGCACTTGACATGACAGAAAATGAATTGATGGGCATTTTGACATACAACAGTTAATTACCCATTTCTTATTTCAAAACTTACAACTATTTTACAAATTTTTAACAAAATCAATTTTCAACATGTCTATAACGTCATAAATTGGTATAAAAGCATGTAGTCCTTGCTACAAATTCCCTTTCTGCGATGTTCCATTGCAATATATTGCAACAGTACAAATGTATAGGGTACTGTGCATTGCACAAAGTAATTAAAATAATTAATTAAAGTAAATAAATAATTCATATTGTTAGCAATAATAATTCAGCTTTCTATCTGAACTGTAAAAGGAACGCCAAACTTTCATGTTGGGACAGGTAGATCGCGCCACTCTACTATGTGTGTACACGCGTATGTTACGTGTGTGTGTGTGTGACCTGTCGATTCCTGAAAAGCGTCACCCTTAATAAACGCTATTAATTATATGAATTTATTTATTTTGTAAGGAGTGTGTGCATAATATCACAAAACCAAATACACCAAAGTGTGTATAAAAATACGACACACATGTGTATAAAAAATAGTGTGAAAAGAATAAAAAGTGTGATTGTAGTGAAAATAAAAATAAATAAAACTTATGCTAATTAAGATAAAGAAAAACGGTTTATACACAGTGAACACATAAAAATTACCGACAAGACGAATATCGGGTAATGTTCAAAAGACTTCGCATTTCGCGAAGACAGGCGAATTAAGTGTGATAATAATAGTTTGTGAGAAAGGACGCCACCGACAGGCTCTGACATGCAGAATATTGTCGAAACATGATTTTAGCGCCCTAGGGCATAAATACACGAGACGCGCTAACTTAATTCTCTGTCTCGTTCAACCATAGTCGCAGCCGGAGGCTCTGCCCGGCAACTACAACTCTTTCTCCTACAACTACCGTAGCAGCCGGAGGTTCTTCCCAGCGACAACAGCTTGTGTATATCAACCACAGCAGCAGCCGGAGGTTCTTCACGACTACTCATCACTTTCGTGAAAACAACTGCAACCTGAGGCCATGACGGGAGACGATGGAGCAGCCAAGTAAATGTAATAGAATCCAGCAAGGGACGAGGATCAAGGACTCCAGGACTACACAACTACAAAGGATCGCGGGCTTAGGACCGAAGAGGACATGCTGCAGATTTACCACGACAATAAGGTGAAAAACAATCATGTATTTGTAAAACAGAGACTCACAGAAAGACAATATAATTAACGATGTAAAAAGAGAGACAATCCAATTCAAAGATGAATTAATAAATTTTGAAAATGTAAATATTTCTTGTATAGTAATTAGAGTAATGTTTTAAAAAATGTTTTAAACCATAATTTTGAATCGATAACTTAGTCATTGATATTTAAATTGATATTAAGTAATTAGTAAATTTTATTCGAAAACAAAGCAATGCATATGCAGTATATTGAAAAGAAATGAGATCATTAGAAAGAAATTAGATAATCTAATAATTATCACACTAATGAGCAAGCAGAGAGCAACATTAGATAATTATAAATGTGTATTATAGTGCAAGATTGTATATTATGTCTATGTGTAATACGAGATTATCACTTATGTAATAATTAGATGTGTGCTACGACTACACACACAAGCAAGCAATAATGATATTTTAAATCGCAACCAAATAAGAAATTTTTGGTTAATAAATTTTTAAATGATTTTAAACTAATTAAGTTGTGTAATTATTATTACGATTACACCTGTTTAAACTTTGTACTGTTTTGTCAGTTGTAAGCAGCCTACTAACATTGCACGGCACGCGCGGATGACGTCACGCTTTTATCAAACCTTGCAATCGGCCAGCCTAGCCGACTGCAAGCCAGTATTAGTTTAGTATATAACACGACTCCGAGCGCAACTCTCGTTAAACACTTCTCTTACAGCCGCGGCTTTTGGCTATTATTCAGCATACATTTATAACATTCAACTTTAATCGTCTACCTGCGTCCATCTACCATGGACCACGATTTCATTCAAAGTTGATTTCGGGCATTATCGCCTCAAAACGCATCCGCACGTGCCGATCGTAACTAACAAACCAAATTATTCAATAAACGCATGTTCAATATCTCAAATACAGTCCACTTCTTTCTAACAAACAATCCAGCCTTCCTTATTAGCGTTTTTGGAATAACTCGCGATTCTTCAAGAGCTTCCAAACCGCAACATTTTTGGTCCCACCGGACCGGATTTCACATTTCAGGCCAAAAACGACATCATTTTTGGTCCAATCAGGCAGGATTTCACATTTTCAGGCCAAAACAAACTACATCATTTTTGGTCCCAACGGCACAGATTTCTCATACCTGAGTACACAGGCGACAACATTTATTTATATACATCAGTTCTGGAAAAACCAATCTGAAGTTAATCACGACAGACGGGCATCATTTTCGTCCTGAGCGACACCATTATCGTGAAGCACGTCGCAGTCATCTCGACAAGATTCAGCCAAGCAGTAGACCAGAGACGACGGGACGAAACAGGACAACATTTTCGAGATTCCACAGCTTTAAATGATGGAGGGTACAACATGAGGCAACGGCTAACCGGCAGAGACAGGAGGTGTAGCAGCTCCAAACGGGATCGAAGCCAGCTTCATCACGAATGGATCGACGGCCACGTGACTATAAACTTTACCTATATTTGATTTATTTTTAATAATATTTCACCCAGTGTGTATTTTTGACATATTTATATAAACAATTAACTTATTACACAATATAAATTAATAGATGGTTGGCAGCTCATTATCAGTCAGAACTTTAAAGATAAAGCTATACTTTGTAATCATTTAGATTTACAATTTCAATAATTTAACTGCCAACGAGTTTGATTAGTTAGAGAGAGTAAGTTTATGTTCAAACCAACGATCGCTAGCTACCAAACGTATTTAAACTCATTCAAAATTAAGTTTGTGGTTCACATGCTCGATGCTCAATTGTTTCTAAATATCTTTCCATTTTTTATCTCAAACTGTAATAATGGCCGATGTAAGGGCTCTGATAAAAAAACGAGGTACAATTAAGGCCTCAATATCCCGAATAAATACCTTCGCGGATAATTTTGATGTGTTAAACAGCGATCCTCATGCGCTCAAAATAAAACTGCGTCATTTGATGGAATTATCCACCAAATATGACGAGATACAGTCACAAATCGAGGCTGAGGAAGCAGACGTTGCGTCAACAAGTGATAGAGTGCAAACGGAGGACGATCTCTGTGCTATAGAATGTAAATTGCAACACTTGTTGGAGCAATCTGAGCACTTGAACCAAAAACCACTAATTAATACTGATGGTAAACAGCCTAAAACAACCCCCATTCAATTGGAACCAATAAAATTACCACGGTTCGAGGGTAGTATTGTGGAATGGCAACATTATTACCATATTTTTATGGAACTAATTCATGTCAGAACAGACCTGACAGATATACAGAAGCTTCATTATTTGCACTCGTCATTACATGGCGAGGCGCTTAACGTAATAAAATCATTACCCATAACACATGAAAATTACGCGGTGGCTATCCATCTGTTGAGGAATAGATATGATAGTAAGCTGATTGTCTCCGCTCACCACGTGTGGAATGTACTAGACGTACCATTAGTCCAGCAGGAATCCCAAGGTAGCATATCGCAATTTATTGATCAAATCTCTGGAAATATAAACGCTTTAAATAATCTCAAACTGCCAGTCAACACGTTTGAAATTATTGTAGTAAATTATCTAGCCAAAAAACTTGACAGTTATACTTTACGTTTGTGGAAAGAGAGTTTATCGGAGCATAAACTCCCTGATTTTAATAGTTTTATAAATTTTTTAAATGCACGTAGGAAACTACTGCAAAATATCGATAACGCGACTAGCCCAACGAGCAGGTTGAACAAAAGCGATAAGTCTCCTTATCGCAAGGCAGTTAAACAGATAAGCACTCCAAAGGGCGCATTCCACTCACATATTAGAAATAATTTATGCAGGCTATGTAACGGTGAACATAGACTTAACGATTGCCCACAATTTATATCGCTGTCTATCCCTGATAGAAAAAATGCGTTACTAAAAAACAAACTTTGCTTAAACTGTCTCCGTTCGGGACACGAGGGTTCAAAATGTCCCTCCAAATTTTCGTGTAAAAAATGTTCTAGGCGTCACCACACCATGATTCATGTCCCCAACAGGGACGTAACTTCTGTTAACAACCAGTGTTCACTGAAATCACAGACCAATAAATCGGTATTGTTATCTACCGCCGTCTGTATGACATACAATAAGGTCGGCAAAAAATTTCCCGTTAGGATATTACTGGATTCCGGTTCTCAAGCGAACTTTTGCACAATGGATTTCGCCCGCAGGTTGGGCCTCCAATTAGTTAAATCGCAATTGCCCATCACGGGTATAAACAACTCGCTTTCCCAGGCTGACTTCAGTACTAACGTAAGGCTACATTCACGCTATAAACCCTTCACGTTAAACGTACATTGTGCCGTATTACCCAGTATAACTAATAATTTACCGGCGGAGTCATTCAATCTTACCTCTTTAAATTTACCCAAGCGCATATTCTTGGCGGATCCTCACCTACATTGCTCATCGCAAGTCGATATATTAATCGGCGCTCAATATTTTCTACAATTAATTGAACCTGTGAAATATACGCGCGGACCACACTTTCCTATAATTCAGGAAACCAAGTTAGGATTTATTTTGGCCGGTGACTTACCATTCAACGTCGACATGACTAGAACGGTTTCTTCATTTATGGTCTGTAAGGATGATAATCAGGTTTCCTCGCAACTAAAGGAATTTTGGAAGTTGGAGGAAATCTCTAGTCGCGAAACCCGATCTGAGGACTCACCGTGTGAAAGGCATTTCGTGGAAAACACTAGCCGCAATCGCGACGGGAGATTCGTGGTAGCCCTGCCCCGCAGATCTGATAAATCTTATTTGGGAGATTCTCTCCGCGGAGCAATACGCAGATTCCAATCGTTAGAATTCAAATTCAAGCAGAACCCTACCCTTTACAAGGATTATAGTGAGTTCATGAGTGACTACTTAAGACTTGGCCACATGTCGCCGCTTAATGAATACGATCTGTCGCTTGACAGGTCAGAGATCTTTTATCTGCCCCATCACGCAGTCTTCAAAGACTCTAGCTTAACCACTAAATTGCGCGTGGTATTTGACGCATCCGCTAAAACCACCAATAATTTGTCCCTTAACGACACTTTAATGGTCGGTCCTACGATCCAGCAGGATCTGTTTTCGATAATGGTTCGGTTCCGCACCCACCGATACGTACTTATTGCGGACATTGAAAAGATGTATCGCCAGATCATTGTTAATCCTAAGGATTCAAACTTGCAACGCATTGTTTGGCATGATGCACCGCATAAGGAATTGCGACATTACGCGTTAAGGACGGTTACATATGGCACTGCTAGTGCCTCCTTCCTTGCTACGCGTTGTCTGGCTCAAATAGCATATGAAAATAAAGCCGACTACCCTACCGCTGCTAAGGCCATAGCAAATGACTTTTACGTAGACGATCTCATAACGGGTTCGGATGATCCGAACAGCTTAGCTGAAATGAAAGGCGAGATCGAGAAGTTGTTGAGAAGGTATGGTTTTTCGTTACACAAATGGTTCTCTAACCACCATAAGATTATGACTCTTCGCGCCCAAGTAACCCGTGACTTCAGCAAGGGTCAGAACGTGCGTACCTTGGGCATACAGTGGAATGTTGAGGGGGATAACTTTTTGTACACCGTTAGGGGTGATGACAATCTAACCGTTCTCAACAAGAGAAGCGTGTTGTCAATCATTGCCGGGATCTATGATCCACTAGGTCTAATTGCTCCCATCACATTTTGCTGCAAGCATTTCGTGCAGCAGTTGTGGTTGGCGGGCACTGATTGGGACGAACCCTTGTCCGGGTCACTAGCCAATCAATGGTCGGAATTATACACCCAATTAGTCTCCGACACTCATTTTGAGATTACGAGGTCGGTTAAGAGTTCGAACAGTTGCCCAGTTAGTTCATTGCAGCTGCACGGATTCGCCGACGCTTCGGTTAAAGGTTACGCGTGTTGCATTTATGTGCGGGCGGTCTATTCGAACGGCGCCATATCATCAAACTTGTTGTGTGCTAAATCTAGGGTCGCTCCGCTGAAACAGATAACGCTTCCTAGACTTGAACTTTGTGCTTGTTTATTGTTGGCTCAATTAACGTCCAAGGTTTTAAATGCCGTCGATTACAATTTTGACGGATTATATCTTTATTCGGATTCGATGATAGCGTTGTACTGGATACATCAGCAATCTTCCCGCTGGAAGGTATTTGTGGCTAACCGTGTCGCAGAAATACAGCGTCTTGTTAGCAGCAGGGGAACTTGGCGTCATGTAGTATCGAATGACAACCCTGCCGACGTTTTATCGCGCGGTTGCCTCCCTCGTAGTCTGCACTGTCATGCTCAATGGTGGCATGGTCCCTCCTGGTTGGCTCGTGATGCGGCCTCATGGCCGGTCAGCGCGTTCGACATTAATACTCCCTGTACCTTTCCCGACATTGAAGAGGAACGTCGCAAGCAGGCTCAAACCTCACTAATTGTCGCGTCCTCAACACATAGTTACATTGAAAACTATTCCTCTCTTACGAGGCTTATTCGCGTCTTCGCATACTGCCGTCGATTTCTTCGCAATTCTAGGCTCGCGGTGGTTGAAAGAGACACGTCCTTTTTGTCGGCTCAAGAATTGTCTGACACGCTCTTGGTTTTTGTCCGGCAATCTCAGAAGTTGCATTTCGACGTAGAGGTTAGGGAACTTGAGGCACACCGGTGCCTTCCACGCAGTAGTAAAATTCTTGCTCTCAACCCATTCCTGGATAAATCAGGCATTTTAAGAGTGGGTGGACGCTTGCAATTCTCCCCACTTAGCTACGAGACTAAGCACCAAATAATTTTACACCCGCACTCTCATCTCACGAGATTAATAATTGAATACGAACACATCCGTTTGTTGCACGCTGGAGTGCAATCAACTCAAGCTTCGCTTAGGCTTAAGTATTGGATCATACACGATAAGTCCTATATCCGCTCAGTGATACATAAGTGTGTCACTTGTTTTCGTTTCCGGGCTAAAGGCGCGAATCAATTACTCGGTCAATTACCCTCTTCTAGGGTCACGCCGTCAAGGCCATTCTCACAGTCGGCCGTGGATTACGCAGGTCCGGTGTTTTTGCGCCATGGCGGGCAGCGCTCTAAGTCCACGACCAAGGCATATATCGCTCTATTTATATGCATGTGTACTAGGGCCATCCATTTAGAATTGGTGTCGGATCTTACTTCCAACGCCTTTATAGCGGCTTTAAAAAGGTTCATATCGCGCCGAGGTATTCCCGCGCAAATATTTTCGGATAATGGCAAGAATTTTCGTCGTGCCAACCACACGTTGCATGATTGGTACAAATTTTTAACCTCCAAGGAAGTTGAACAATCTTCTCTGGAGTTTTGCGGTCTCCACGGCATCAAATGGTCCTTTATCCCCCCTTCAGCCCCTCATTTCGGTGGTTTGTGGGAAAGTGGTGTAAGGAGTGTTAAATTCCATTTACGTCGCGTAATTGGCAGTACGATCTTGAATTTTGAGGAATATTCTACCCTTCTTTCTCAAATTGAGGCTTGCCTTAATTCACGCCCGTTATGCGCCGTGTCCGACGATGCTAGAGACCCTGAACCCTTAACACCCGCTCATTTTTTGGTCGGTGCTCCACTGACGGCACTTCCGGAACCCGACTATACACAAGGCAATAATACTCATTTGGGCAGATGGCTTCTGCTCCAAAAATTTACGCAGACCATCTGGAAACGGTGGTCTAGGGATTATCTGCACCAGCTGCAGCAGCGCAATAAATGGCGCACCCCATTTAAAAATTTGAAGGTCGGACAACTTGTCCTCATTTTGGATGACAATTCCCCCCCTCTAGAATGGAAGCGTGGGGTAATTACCAATGTTTTTCCGGGTCAAGATTCCTTAGTACGCGTCGCAGAAGTACGCACTGCGCTAGGTATCTTACGCCGACCCATCCACAAATTATGCCCCCTTCCGGTGGCAACAAGCTAATCGTATGCGTGCCATACGAGACACACGAGGTGTGTGTGTGTGTGTGTGTGTGTGTGTGTGTGTGTGTGTGAGTGTGTGCGTGTCATTACATGGAACACGCCCGGGACATTCCCCGGGGCGAGCATACAAGTCAATTGTATCATAAGCATTGTAACATTGTTAAGTGTCGCTAGCTATTGCAGCAACAGTGACTATGTCTCATATGTACTATCAATTATTATGAATGTTGTGTATCGTTAATATGTTTGTGTGATTCAAATTCTGAGAACCACAAGTGTCAGTTATAGTGGCAATTATTCTATATATGTATTTTTTATCCACATGTTATGCTTTAAGAGAGATCATGTTCAGTTATGTAAAGGTTCATTTTTATCACGATTTTTTATTTGTTGTACCTTTTCTAGCACAGAAATTGTTTTGTTTTGACTTAAGCTTTGTGCTAGATTAATGATTTTTGTTTTTTACAAATTTTATGTATAAGTCTTTAAGTATATTATGTTTATTGTGTCTATGCTCTCTGGCCAGTGCGCCAATTATTGTATCGCTTACGACATGTAAGTCTAATTATTATATTGTTCAATTTAACCGTTAATGTACAAAATCGTCCCGATTTTGGCGGGCAGTATGTTTAAACTTTGTACTGTTTTGTCAGTTGTAAGCAGCCTACTAACATTGCACGGCACGCGCGGATGACGTCACGCTTTTATCAAACCTTGCAATCGGCCAGCCTAGCCGACTGCAAGCCAGTATTAGTTTAGTATATAACACGACTCCGAGCGCAACTCTCGTTAAACACTTCTCTTACAGCCGCGGCTTTTGGCTATTATTCAGCATACATTTATAACATTCAACTTTAATCGTCTACCTGCGTCCATCTACCATGGACCACGATTTCATTCAAAGTTGATTTCGGGCATTATCGCCTCAAAACGCATCCGCACGTGCCGATCGTAACTAACAAACCAAATTATTCAATAAACGCATGTTCAATATCTCAAATACAGTCCACTTCTTTCTAACAAACAATCCAGCCTTCCTTATTAGCGTCTTTGGAATAACTCGCGATTCTTCAAGAGCTTCCAAACCGCAACAACACCCATCGAATTTAATGTGTTGTATTGTTGTATAAAATGGCTTCCAAAAACGTGGGGCTCACACATTAAATAATTAAAATGTTTTTGTAATATATATATATATATATATATATATATATATATATATAAAGTATACGCTCTGATCGATAGATAATGAGAGCAACGTGTTGGAGTTGGGTAGACTGACTGGACACATAGACTACTTTGGAAGAACGCAGTAGACAGAGTGATGGAAAGGAGAAAACTGGAAGCTGAAGAATGGTAAGACGAAGATGAGCCGTAAAAGCGATTATGAGAAAAGAAGGCAGCGGCTACAGTTGTAGAAATTCTTATTATTTATAGGTGATAACCGTTAACCGGATTATGAATTAATTTAATTGGAATTCCGAAAGCGGAAATAATCACATGTATTGGCGAGAGACAGGCGCGGGAAATAAATGCCATTCTATTCTGTACAGCCGTGATTCTGTAGTATGCGGTGAAATGCCAATATTGGAAATAATAAAGGGTAATCAAATTACCATATCGTTATTAGTGTTGCCTGTCCTTTGTAAGCATTAACAAAAACAGAACAGACACTATACATACATGCCGTAGCTTCATCTGAAAGTGACTCGCGTTCTGTCCCTAATTTCGTTCGTATATCTTTGTCTTCTTTATAATCGTTTATCTTTTCTTTATCGTCTTCATCTTTTGGTTTTGATTTTTCAAAGGCAATGGTCGCTGAATTCAGTGTTTGTTGCGTTTAAATTGATCGATCACTGGGAAAAATATTTTCTGACTTTTACACGGTCGCTCGGCCTTTGTAAGACGAAGGCAAACTGCAAGGCTTCCTGTCCTCAATTGATTCTTATTTTATGTTTGAAATCTGTTCTAAATCTTTCTGTATTTTTTTGCCATTAAAATTTAGTTTCCACGGTTTTTAGATATTTAAATATCTGTTTCGTTAATCGATTATATTCCAGTCTTAATAAGTGTCCACAACATTTAAATCTTCTGTTCCGCAATTGTATGGAAAGTTTAGACGAATCTTCTTATATTTCTTTACTTGATCTTATTCTGTATTTAAAATCTTTCTCTTGTTCTGGACCACCAATTTATTTAATATTCTTCATTCTACTTTTAACATATTTTATGATTTTTTTTTAAACATTCTTCCCCAAAAGCTCACACGGTATACGGTGACTTCATTGGTGTCTGTATTTTGTTTCCACTGATAGAACATGACGATCCATGAGACTGTGGTAACGATATTAAATATTGTGGTAAAGACAGGAAGTAAGAAAATACATTGAGAGGGGCACCGGATGTAAAGTTGGACACGAGGGAGAGCACCCACATCGGTTTCGGTAATTACTGTATCTACAGGAAGTACAACAAAAATGTTAAGTTAGGTAAGTTTCAGACTATCTGTGAACCAATCAATCGTATTTTCAGAAACAAGGTACGTCGAGATACAGAAGTAGACCTTTACAGAGTTATGACTTTCTCTGTGCTCTCCTATGGATGTGGATAATGGCGAGTAAAATACAGACCTCGAAAATCGCGTTCTTACGAGGAGTTAAAAGGTGTTATAAACTTAACCGTATAAGAATGAGGCCATAAGGGAAGTGTTACAAGTTTTTAACTTGAATGAAAAATTAAAAGATTACAAACAACGGTGGAAAGAAATTTAGAAAGAATGCCAGATTCCAGAGTGGCCAAGCAAGTCTGGAAATACAAACCTATAGGCCGCAGGTGTGTGGGTAGACCCAGGAAGAAGAGATGGGTGGAGTATTTTTGAAAGCGGAACAGGCAGCGCCTTGCCTATGTTGAGTTTTGAAGATGATGATGATGATGATGATGTTCTAATATTGTGCATAGAAGGAATAAAAATTAACTACTTCAAGAACACTCTCCCCGTCTCTCTATCACTCTATTTCTCTTCTCTCTCTCTCTGCCTCTCTGTCTGTCTGTCTGTCTCTCTCTCTCTCTCTCTCTCTCTCTCTCTCTCTCTCTCTCTCTCTCTCTCTCTCTCTCTCTCTCTCTCTCTCTCTCTCTCTCTCTCTTACAACAGAGGTAGGGTTGAGTTTATTCAGTGTCATTTACACAACACCTTGCGTATCCGTCTACGGCGTGCAGTGAAGATGATGGTGATGAAGTACAACGAAACAATGTTTAGTTAAGACATAAGACTTCATAGACCAGTTTGAAAGTGACAACGAAGTGACAGAATCTGAGAATGATTGAAAAACACATGAAACTAGAACGGCTACAAGCGATCATTTTAAACATCTGTTTCTCGACCAGCTGTGAGGACTGTAGCTGTTTATCATTCGTCGTTGCCGAGGTTATCAGTGTTCCGGTTTCAACGTGTTACCGTCAAGAGATACAACGAAATGTTTCACTCGGCTACTTGCAAACGTTAAAGTAAGTAAGCAATTTGTTGGATACTCTTTATTGTGGCCATTAAGCGAGCAGTGCGGAGTAGCAGCAGCGACAAGACAATCCGGCCGCAAGAGATCAGGTTTTCTGTCCCAACCACTGACCTCCGACCTACGCGCGAGTGCGACGACGCTTTCTTCTGCGTACGCTTGAATTAAGAATTATTCAAACGGAGATTTGTGTCTGTAATTAGCCGCGCAGGTTATCCTTACTATTTAATTTACAGTATACAGTATTATGCGCGAACGTGTAAGCGCTTGCTTGCGTGTGTGTGTCTTTGTGTGAAGGTGAGTTCGTGCTTCCACACACAGCATAGAGGAAGTGATGTTTTCACCTTCATTTACATAATGCATTTGTGTATTCGTTTTGTACACACTAAAAGACAATTTAACACGTCCTTAATGACCCCAGGTGAATAAATCAACCGAGCACAACAGATTGTGGCAGTAACCGCTTAGCGATTGACAATTCTAATTATGTATGTACGGTTTTGCGCTAAGTCCGCGTAAATGTCATAAAATAATAAATAAATAAATAAATTACATTTTTAACGCGCTTGGCGGGAATTGTAAAACTTTTCATGGATTTAAAGCGAAGACTGTGATGAAATGATTAAATTTATTTAAATTTTAATAATGTATGAAATCGTCATCATCATCATCATCATCATCATCATCATCACTCCAAGGACTAGACCTTAGTGTTTTCCGGAACCCATCTCCTCCTCGGTCTACCGACATCTCTCTTCCCTTTAGGGTGAAACCTAAGGCAGCCACAAGTGTTCGGGGTATCAGCCATGCGATTCAAGTGTTCAGACCATCTCCTTCTGTGGTCTTCAGCCTTCTGGTACAATGATACAATGTTCAAATCGCGTCCATAATCCTCGTTCCTTCTCCTATCCAAGAGAGAACAACCTTGCGTCCATCTTAGAAATTTAATTTCGGCTGCCTGGATCCTCTGCAAGTCCCTTTTACCAAGACTTCATGTCTCACTACCATACAGGACAGCCACAGTTTTATAAAATTTCATTCGGGTATCTTTCCGTGTTTTATTTTTTAGGTACCTATGAATCGTTCCACAGATGCGTCTAAATTTTGTTAGCTTACTATCCCCATCGATATCAAAATTTATTAAATTAATAATTTGGTTTTAAAAATCTATTATTATTAATAAATTTTTATAAAATTTTAATAACATTATATGTACGTTCGTTAATACTATTAGACCAACAAATTTATTAATACGTAAGAGTTATAAACGATTTAATCAGAAAGTGGTTTTGAAAGAAAAATTCGCAAATGTAGTGGATAGGAATAACACGCATATTATTAGGAAGAATACTGAGAACAGTAATACTAGGACTAAGTTACTATGGTAAAAATTTATTAATATTAGGAATTGAATAGTAATAATAGGAATACAGTGGTGGCGTGAATCGTTCTCTTGTCTATAAATCTAATACAGCCAGTAGTTTTCAAAATATTGTCCACCGATGCCGAAGGACCGCAGGCGATTCATAAGAGGTCCACCGACGCCGAAGGACCGCAGGTGATTCATAAGAGGTCCACCGATGCCGAAGGACCGCAGGTGATTCATAAGAGCTTCGTGTAACGTATTTAGGAAAACAAACAATGGAAAAACTTGTTAAACGTACAAACGCTAATGCAAGATGTGGCAAATACAATTGAAAGTCCGAATACTACGAAAACCCATGGGGAGGGGGAAAACAGATTCCTCAAGGACAGATGAAATACTTAGAAATGAAACAGTTTGCGCAGATCGTAGTGGTGGCAGTGCAGGATGAGGGGTGTGACGTCATAAACACGTCACACAACCAAGTGACACACCAACCGTTCTGCTGATCTGAACACTAATGATTGGGCCGAAAATAACGTGTCAAAGCTACGCATGCGCAATGTGATATTTCGGCACAGCTCAACCAGACAGCAGTTGAGCTTACTGAGCAACACTAATAATATTACTGGAAACGTAGTGACATACGCGAAACAAGGAGCAGACTGTGTTAATGATTCAACGAACACATTTAAGCTTCCGACAGAAGCATGGGTCAAATTTTAGAATATATATATATTGTGGGGATCCCACAGCTACTGCCGCATCCTGCATCTCAGTTTCCATATCAACTTATTCTGTGTATCTTCATTCTTCAATTCTTTTCCTCCATACTCCTTTAGATCCCTTCTATCCATTCTAATCTAGGTCTGCCTCTTTTCCTTCTGTTGCTAGGTCTGTATTTGATCACACTCACAGGTATTCCAAGTACCAGGAAAACTGTTTACGTTTTATATCTTCTATTACAGTTTCTTTTCTATTTGTTCTTTCCCTTATTACGTCATTCCTTATCCAGACGAGAAACTCTGGAAGCTCGTCTAAGATAGTCCATTTCTACAGCTTCAATCTTCCTGCGGTTCTTTTCGTTGATTGTCCAACATTCTGACCCATAGGTGGTAATTGGTTCAACAGTGGCTTTATAAATATTGATCTTTGTCGGTAGCCCGATTTTGGTGGACCATAAAAGTGAGTTTAACTGGCGTACGGTGCTTTTTCCTAAAACTAATCGATGTCTTATATCTTCACCACATATTCCATCATCGCTAATTACACTTCCTAAATATTTATACTTTTCACATTTATTAGAAAATCATTTAGCAATTTAAGATAAAAATTAGTTGCTGCAGCTTAATATTTAGTGAAAGTTAATAAACTAAAAAATAATTGCTTAATCTTGGATATTGTAGAATGAAATAAATGTTCAAGTACCTCGCGTATGAGAGGGCGTTCTTTATTTTCCGTGTATAGTCTGTAGTGATTAGGGTGCCAAGGAACATATTGATATTAGTTACCACAGCACTACGCATCAGACGTTCAGTGACCACCATTAGTTCAACTCACCTGAAACAGAAACAATAAATCTGTATAGAATATGGCTGTTATATTTCTCTCTGAACGATATCTAATAGTGTAATATACGCAATGGCGAAGAGTGACAAAATAATTTGGGTAGACACAAAGATATAAGTCAAAAGCAACCTCTTACTAAGATTGTCGACGTTCTTAATGAACCAGTAAAACTATGTAAACAGAGTTAATGCTACCTCTATCAGATAATAGCTAAGTGACTATCTGAAACATGCGAATTCCTTATATAACTTGGTCTAATATCATGAAAAAGAAATTGTTGTTGGTGTGGTTTCTAATCTTAATTAGAAAATATTTCTAGAAAAATATAAAGTTTATTCACTTTTTTAATGCTGACAAATCCGGATTACTGTAGGCATTACACAGACGTTTCATATTTTCTTATAAACGAGTCTACAAGCCGTGTCTCATTTTTCTTATTCTCTGTATATGTTCTTTCATAAAAGACTCTTCCGTTGCCAGTAAATTTAAAGTTTCTAAACGATTGACCTTATTAAGAGATTGCTCATTTTTCTTACTACCCCTGAAAGATTACCCTTATTTCCCTGAATAATAAACATCTATCTATGAAACGGCCTACTATCTTTCGATTTCGTGCCACATTTTTATTGTGCTGTACTCCTTGAATTCTAGGTGTTTCGGACAAACAATGTTCAATTCTGCTACGTCCTAGCACGTGAGACATCTCAGAATTTTTTATGCGAGTTTTGCTACCAGCATCTTTAGCTGCTTCAGCTTCAAAATTTTGTATAGTGCCTACTCCAACTTTGCTCCATGGTTCCTCTCCACTAACCATCAAACAATAATATCAGTGCAGAGTTTTGTTTCGCTTACAACCAGAGAACCACCTATATTTACTATACCAAACGTTTTGAAAATTTCTGACAACTTTTCCATCCTTTTGAGACAAATCTAAAGACGCCCGAGATATTTTTAACTTAAGCAACACCTTTTGCTCGAAATGTAACGTATTGATTTCGTATTTTAACTAAAATTCTAATGAATCAAAGTTGTGAGAGTTTAGAACAAACACTTCTGCGGTAGAACTGGTACTAACTGTATTCATTTTGCTCCTTTCAACCAATTAAACAGTACTGGCACTTAATAATATGTATTATTAAATAGTTAGTACGTAAATGATTACACACTTCTTAGCTACTCCACTATATACAAAATTAAAAATACTTTGTAAACTCAACAAAAACAAATATTCACTACACGAGCACATTGAAACAAACACAGGCGGCCAGGAGAGAATCCTGCTATTTAGTGCAGGGGAGACGTGTCTTCTGATGTGATGTACGGGACGCATTTTTATGCTGTGCGCGAAGGTCCTCTCCCGTTGTCGTCAACCAAAGCCCTCCTCACCACCACCCTTGTTAAAAAGACATTCCAAGAAACGTCTACCCTGATACTCCGAGTACAATTGCATCGCACACCAAGGGTCCATGGTTCACACTCGCATCATGTCGTGTGATATTTAACTTCTTAAATTAGTTTTATACACTTTCTGAGTAACTTACGAAACTTAATTCATAAATAAAATTTAATTATTTTATGAATAAATTAGTTGGAGAGACACTGTCTACCTTGTCTCCCCTGACGCTTCGCAACTGAATATACGTACCAAGGTAGCAATAATAAAGACGAATTGTGTACGCTATAATAGAAAGGTTTCTGTATTTAGCAAAATATTATGACAATTTATTATCAATAACTGAACGTTACATTGAGGGGAGGCGATGCATTGGAAGACCACCTGCTCAGTAAATTAATTGGACGAGCGAAACAAGTTCTCAGTTCTGACTCGACCGTTTGCCATTTTCTTGTCTGTTTGCGGTAGTCTCACGATAACTTTTGAACGCATCAACCGATTTTGGTAAAGTTTTACTAAAACTTGGCACGTGTGCCCACACTATTACCCTATGGAACCATATTGCTTTGAGATTGTCCCCCCGCCAAAAAAAAAAATAGGAGGCCGGAGGTCAAAATTGTAAAACAAAATTGCTAAAGTCAAAGGAGGTATCAAATTAAAGGGACGTTTAACCACAATCTCTCCAAAAATGTTCAGTTTTGAAAATTTCAAGTTTTTTTTATGTCAGAGCGTAAAAAGTGGATGCAAATTTTGATAAAAATAGCAAAAATTCATGTGTCATATCAAGTTAAAGGGAATTTTAACTAAGATTTTAATGTAGTGTTAAGTTTCAAATTTTGGTAGCATAGGCGCAGTAGAGAAATCAAAAATTAAAAAAAAATTAAAACTCCAGTAAAGTGTCAGAGTAAAAGGAATTTTAACACAAATATCAGTGTTCCTATGTTTCAGTACTTGTTGTATGATTGTGTGCTCCACAGTTCTTATGTTACCAACGGAATATTAGAGTAATCTGGATTTTTTAATTTTTGCTGTGATTGCTCTTATTTGCTATAAGAGCTGTAATAAGATTCCTCACGCTTATGAAAATAAAACTATTTAAATTTATAGAAAGTGTTTTATGTTCACTAGTTTTAAAATAGGATAAATTAGGATATAAGCTATTTTCACAATTTTAAGTACTGTAAATAAAAGTTAAACTTTATAATTTTTGTATTTTGAAAGTAAGGATAATAACCACCTTTTTGAAAGCACTCCAAATGATCCGATTTAAAAATTTTCCTAGGGGAAAACATTTTTATTTATACTTACAGGCTCTATTTCATACTAAAGCGCATCCACTTTTCGGAAAAATTAATAAACAGTCCAGGGTTCTTCATAATATTATTAGTCTACATAAAGAGGGGATATTGGTAAATGCTAATTGGGAATCGTTGGATTTTCAAGTGGATAATAACGCCGCCGTCAGACCTGTGGGGATGTAAGTTCTGACGTCATGTTGGATTACAAGTTCCGAGCTACCGGAAGGAGCTCCTGCCTTGTGATCCGAGGTCCAGAACTGAATACTTATTTAAATTTAGGGGACCGGTCCCCAACGGCGTGCTAGTACTAGGCCGTGTTCTAGTACAGTATTCGACGAGGCCGTTTCCAAGAATCACCTGGTCGTGGACGGTGCTTGCCAATAAGGGGGTTTGTCTACGTCCTTGCCGTTCGGACGTAAAATCTACGTGCAAGACGCCGCGGCGTAGTCATCCGAGTCCACTTCTCAAAAGACAGAGGCGTCTTGTTCAACGTATGTGTCCTCAGGTATATTCAGTTACGGCGTATAGTGTGACAGTGACAATCGACAAAATGATAATAAATCGTATGGATAAAATCAGTTTGCAAAAATTGATACTTCGTTAATATTATGTTAATATAAAAAAAACAGGTCTGTAAGAAGAATTTCCAAAAACAAATAAACAAATTTCCGGCGAGGATTGGGGTTAAATCCATGCCTTCCAAACCACGCGACGCCTACATAAATATTTCAAACGCATTACCAAAACCCGAGTCAAGTTCACAGGCGTCCACATGAGGTCATCTCTGACACCGTTTACGGAATATTAAGTATGGTGACCTCCTCCGCCGCTGCAAACTGCTCTCTCTCTCTCTCTCTCTCTCTCTCTCTCTCTCTCTCTCTCTCTCTCTCTCTCTCTCTCTCTCTCTCTCACCACCCTTTCCTTCCGTGTTTTATTTTTCAGGTACCTCTGAATCGTTCCACAGATGCGTCTAAATTTTGTTAGCCTACTATCCCAGTCAATATCTAAATTTATTAAATTAATATATTATTTTAAAAATGTATTATTGTTAATACATTTTTATAAAATTTTAGTAACATTATATGCACGTTCATTAACATTATTAGACCAACAAATGTATTTATAAATAAGAGTTATAACGATTAGTCAGAAAATGGTTTTTAAAAAAAATTCGCGAATGTAGTGGATAGGAACAAGACGGATATTATTAGGAGGAATACTGAGAATAGTAGTACTAGGGCTACTACGGTAAACATTTATTAATATTAGGAATTCACTAGTAGGCTAATAATATAGTGAGGTTTGAATCGTTCTCTTGTCTGTAAATCTGATACAGCCAGTAGTTTTCAAAACATTGACCACCGGCGCCGAAGGACCGCAGGCGATTCATAAGACGTTCGTGAGTAGAGGGAAACTGAGAGTTCTGAGCCACAAAGGAATGACGCCTTTCTTAAAAAACAATAAAAAACATGATCTCAGAGATGACGCCGCCACCGCTGGACCCGCAGCATCCCGATGGACCACAGCACCGCGAATTTCCGCGAATAAATTTTTTTATTTTTTTTATTTTATTTTTTTATTTTTTTAATTAAATTGATTTGGTGGGATGATGTTCAATGGACCACCAGCATCCGTGAATATACTTTTTTATTTTTTTAAGAAAGCTGATTTGCATATCAGTGGGTGGTGTTGGGTGGGAGGTTGTTTTTTTTATTTCATATCAGTGGGTGGGGGTGGTTCCAACTCGAAGCATGATAGTGTATACTAAAATATATGATCAGGTGTACCAACCTTTGCATGAGTTCAAATTTGTTGTGTGTTATAATGTATATTAAATCTATATGATCAGGTGTACCAACCTCTGTAGTATTATTATAGTGTATAGATATTTTATATGAGCAGGGTTGTCAACATTTTCTGCGGTGGGGAGAGGGAAATTCAAATATGTGTTATATAGTGTATATATAAAATATATGATCAGGGTTACCAATCTTAAATTATTGTGTGCGTGTATAGAGCAGATCTGCCAACATTTCTTTCTCTTCTGTGGTGGGAAATTCAAACTATATATGATCATAATTGTTACTCTCTCACACACGGTGTGTATGTCTCTCTCTCTCGTTGTCAAACGTTATGCTCACCGGCATTATAGTGTATATTAAAATATATGATTAGGTGTACCAACCTTTACATGAGTTCAATTTGTCGTGTGTTATAATGTATATTAAATCTATATGATCAGATGTACCAACCTCTGTATTATTCGTCCTCTCTCTCTCTCCCTCTCTCTCTCTCTCTCTCTCTCTCTCACACACGTTGTGTATGTCTCTCTCTCTCTCTCTTGTTGTCAAACGTTATGGTCAAACCGTTCTCCTCTCTCTCTGTGGTCAGTACGAGCGCATGTATATGAAATTAGAAAGTTTATATTTATTCGACAAATATTAACGTCCTCTCTCTCTCTCTCACTCTCACTTGTTTCAACTGTGTCAACAAATAGTAACGTCCTCTCTCTCCCTCTCTCGTCTCTCTCTCTCTCTCTCTCTCTCTCTCTCTCTCTCTCTCTCTCTCTCTCTCTCTCTCTCTCTCTCTCTCTCTCTCTCTCTCTCTCTCTCTCTCTCTCTCTCTCTCTCTCTCTCTCTCACTTTCACACGTTTCAACTATGCAAGGTTCCATACCCTTTCTCCTGTCTCCCTCTCGTACATTGAGTAGTCGGTGTGATGAATAAATAATTTTAGCACTATCTCTCTTTCGTTGTCAAAACGTCGTCTTCATTTTTCAATGTATTAAATAATTAATTAATAGTTTTATAATGCAGTCAGTGTGATTGATCCTTGTTAGAAATATATATATATTTGGCGTCAATGAACTACTTACCTGTTATGTTGTTACAGATGACAAATCCATACGTTAACGGCTTAGCAATCTGGTACAATACTTCTGTTTTAAGGTTGCAGTTTACACACACACACACACACACACATAGGTTCAGTAGTGTATAGCGAAATAAATTAAAATTATACACACACATGAAAACGGCGGCTGAAATTCATACAAATCTTCTGATGTAACAGTTCACAAAAAATAAATTAATTGTACACATGTTCAGAGGTGTAGAGTGAAATAACACACACATAGGTTCAGTAGTGTATAGCGAAATAAATTAAAATTATACACACACATGAAAACGGCGACTGAAATTCATACAAATCTTCTGATGTAACAGTTCACAAAAAATAAATTAATTGTACACATGTTCAGAGGTGTAGAGTGAAATAAAATAAAGTCATAATTTGTTTAATGATTAAATATATTTTAACATTCACAATATAAAATTCACAATTAAATAAATACATTAGAAATTGATATTTTTCGAAAGTTTATATATAATTGTGTGTCGTACTTGTAGAAGAAGCAACCTGCAACATAACAATACAACAACAACATTAAAATCATGTTAAATATCACACACACACAGATGCACACGCAACGCGCGCACATACAGACGCATACGCAACGTAATCACACACACACACACATACATACGCATACGCAACGTAACCAAACACGCAACGCGCCCACACACAGACGCAAACGCAACGTAATCATACACATACATACAACGTGTACATGTAGGGCCAATAAACAGATAACAGATTTAAATATGCTATAGTCATTGTAAGACGTTACAATCATTGAAGTGTTTAATAAGTAAATTGTATGTATGTATATATCACTGAATAATAATCGTTCTAGTGTTAACGTTTGCTGCAACAGGTAAAGCAGTTTACAAATAATTACATATAGGTTCAGAGGCGTATAGTGAAATAAATTAATGTGTCGTACTTGTAGAAGAAGCAACAACAACATTAAAATCATGTTAAATATCACACACACACACACACACACACACACACACACACACACACACACACACACACACACACACACACACACACACACATACGCACACGCATACGTAACGTAATCACACACATACAACGTACACACGTTTGGGTTACACCACACGTGCACGCACGCACACACACACACACACACACACACACAGACGTACACGCACACATACGCAACACGTGCACACACACACACACACACGCACACGCACACACATACAGACAACGTGCATACGAATCATGTACATGTAGGTCCAATAAAACAGATAACAGATAACAGATTTAAATATGCTATAGTCATTGTATGTATGTATATATCACTGTAGTGAAATAAATTAATGTGTCGTACTTGTAGAAGAAGCAACAACAACATTAAAATCATGTTAAATATTATCGTTTGCTGCAACAGGTAACGCAGTTTACAAATAATTACATATAGGTTCAGAGGCGTATAGTGAAATAAATTAAAAAAATTGTTTATTAAAAGTAGTTTGTCACCTTAACGAGATACAATTTCCACATGCGCTGTCTGATTCTTCATCCCTCGAAACACAAGATGTAGGTCGCTGGGATTTATATGACGGAGTTCTTCATCTGTAAAGACGTCAGCATACCTCTTAGGTAGATATACACGATAGCGGCGCTCACAATCTTCCAACGTTACAAGCACAGACTTCCCATATCGCGTGTCCACATGCAACATGTTAACGATCGGATACTGTTTGTCCACTGTTAATTCTGCACAACGTTTGTACTCAATAGCAGAAACTGCGTTGAATTTTGTGATAAACGACATTATTATTAGAAGTGAAGACGTCTGTATCAAGCGAGGTGGAACCATACAATGTCAGAATATTCGCTACAAAGAAGACTAGTGAAAGGAATGGTGTGGCCATCAGGAAAGTTCACTTTCATCGCCTGAAGCTTTGCATGTACATACACACAGGCAGAATTAGCGCTGTTACAAAATATATATATTAGGAAAGTCCACAGAAATAGTTATCGCCAGATCCGTTCTAAATAAGTTAATGTCTTTTCAAATAGTATTCTCTGCACTACAGTCAAACATACGCACACACAGTGATAAAAAAATTGTGTATTAAAAGTAGTTTGTTACCTTAACAAGTACTGTTATCCTACGCCGTTTTTCCTCATGCCACGAAACACGAGATGTAGATCGCTGGGGTTTTATAAATTGTTTATTAAGTCTTTTAGAAATGGTCTTATACTTGAGCTTGGCCTGTTGACTATTGCTTTTAATTTTGTAATTTCTACAGGTGTTAACCGTTTCGGAGAAAAAAACCATTTATGGAGAAGATCCTCCTCCTCTTGTTTTGATATGGTATTTATTCTATGATCCATCCTTCTTGTTCCTATAATAATAACAGTACCTGCTTCATTATCATATACATTATGTGCTATATATATAAATATATACATAAGGCTTTCAACACACACATCATAAATCCAGAACAGGAAAGGTATTATAACAAATATTACGAAAACAAGTACGTATGGTCACGTACATAGATCAACGTTTAAACAAACAGATTAATACCTGAATAAATTTTTTTTTTAAAACAGGACAGCGTATTATCTATATAACGTTCTGTTTCAGATAAGAATAGTTTGAATATAAAATGAAAGGGTACGTTGTATTTTGTTATGAGAAAATGCATTTCTAAATTTCGTTACATTTGACAAAAGATCTTATTGATCAGACGTATGAGTAATTATATTAATCCTTATGTAGAAAATACGCACGCATTCGTAAAATATAGCACTCAGGTGTAGGGCAATTAATCCTTTTTGTATTGAACGTATTTAAGTAGGTCTACTCGTGATATCAGTAAATTCTGTCTAAATGTATAGTACATAAACGTACCCAGTAATCGCTTCTTGAGTTACTCGATTGATGACTCATGTAATAATACAGATTAACCTCGTATAATAATAATGACAGGACAGTGTATTTAGAACACTTAAAATTGGAAATCTACAAACACATCAAAAATATCTGTCAAACAAAAAAAACACCGTTCTTGACAACAGTAACTGACCTAAGCACATGTGCTTCATTAGGCAACAGACCAAAAAAAAAATCAAATAGACCGACTATAAGCACAATTTAAATAAAATCTGAATATTCAATAAAATTATGTTTTTTTTTTTTTTTACTTAGTAACATATGCAAATCTTTTACTTACCTCTTAAATGTTGTTGTTGTTATACACAATAGTCGATTGTACGATGAGTGTCTCATACAAATGAGAAATAGTGACATGTCGTCTTGTGTGTATATATATATCATACGGCGGTAGCGTACACGTTTGAAAGTTGATACACATTAAATTCTCTCTCTCTCTCACACACATTACAGAGATTGATATTAATTGCATGTATGTTCAGAGGTTGGGTGTCTAAATCGATGCATTTTACTTTCACTTTCTAATTTGACACATGGCTTACTTCCATACATAAATAGCTATCGTCTACGAGTGTTGCTAAACGAAATTAAAATTGTTGTAATACATAACGTCCTGTGTAATAGTATGGTATGTTTTTTAGGACAGCCAAAAGCATGAAAGTATTATTTAAATCTGTATGGAAGTCGGGTGTTTATAAATATCGGGTCAGCGCGACACAACGTAACATGATTCATGTCAACGTCGTATGTATGTGTGTGCGTGTGCGTCTATGTGTTCGTGTGTGCGCGTGTTTGGTTACGTTGCGTATGCGTCTGTGTGCGTGCACGTCGGATGTGTGATTACGTGTGCGTCTGCATTATCGTTTAGTGATAGGTCCAACAAGAATTCAGATGTTTTGTATACGTTCTAGGTGAAAAACTACTGGGGATGTCTCTGACTTTAGTTGGAAATAAAATTTATTTATAATGTTAAATGTTATTTAATAACATTACAGATATTGATATGGTACTATGAGGAGCCTATACGTGAATACTATACATCAGACTGATTGTATCCGTCATTAGCAATCTAACGTTACGACGGCAGTGTGTACGTATGCGTCTGTGTGTGTGTTCGCGTGTGCGTGTTTGGTTACGTTGTGTACGTGTGCGCTCGTTGCGTGTGTACGTGTGTGCGTGTTTGGTTACGTTGCGTATGTGTGTGTGTGATTACGTTACGTATGCGTGTGCGTCTGTGTGTGTTCGTGTGTGCGTGCGTCGGATCATGACCGAGGTGCGTCCTTTATTACATGAGAATATGCAAGTAGAGCAGAGCAGACACGTTTACGCAATATCAAGTGCACACACATACACAAATGCTAATAAACTACATGTAACTATATTACGTCTAACATGAAAATGCAAATTATATTTCCATTACCAAAATCTGACATGTTATACTTCATTATCCTACGTAACATTACAATGTTCTGTCTTTATTGTGTACTGTGACTTAAGCGTGCACACACACACACACACACACACACACCAGGAAGCCACAATAATAATAATAGTCAACCAACAACACATATGTACTTCACCAGACAAAAAAACCGGAAGGTTGAGGATGGGTACAAGATAGTACCCGAAACATGTTCCAAAAAAGGAAAAAAAAAAAAAATAACATCTTGAGGTAAATTTAATTATAAATATATATATATACGGCATTAACAGAATATTATGAGTATACGCGACAGGATTGCCTAGTATCGTCTGAATTGGTGGGAACATCTTTGCCGAATGGATGACTGCCGCATTCCCAAATAATTATGGAACTACAAGCAGAAGGGACGGAGAGGTTTGGGACGTCCGAGGAAGCGCTGGAGTGGCCAGCTCTAGACTCTTTAATTGTTTGAGGCCGGAACACACCATCCTTTGTTTAATCCTTCCAGCTGATTATGATTACTTCCATTACCGTTTCTTCCGTCAACTCACTGACTACTACACAGAGGTTTTAGCAGAAAGGGACGTTGTTACCTCGATAGGATACTCTGGGTGCCTACTTTACAAATTTAATGTGACTGTAGAGTTAAAAAAGTCGTAACAGCTCGAAGTGTCGAGGTAACGGCGGGAATAGCCAAACTGACAAGTCCACGTCCACCTGTACATTCTCTCTTCCTTCAAATTGACGAATCATCTTCATTCATCTTAATTGTTATTTAAATAAGCAGTCTCTGTAATTCCAACTTTGTCGTGCTTACTTGCTGAACTGCTACCTGTCATGCTTCGGACGAGGCCTTTCAGTGTCTCAATCATTATCAAGTCCAAAACCACGACTAGCTAACCTTCAGCAGGAACGTGGGGGAGGAGCAGACTGAACAAGGTAAAAAAGTTCAATACCAATTGTCACAGTTAAGAAATTATTTTTGTAATTATGTAGCGTGCAAACTTGCTGATGAGAATTAACGTTTGAGTCATACATACTATGTCTATTGGTGCGTGTATGAAAAGTCTCACTCTTAACATCGTTTAGAAATTGTCATGTAGATGAAACTTTGTCATGTTCCTTCATAGGTTTGTCACCTTCTTTCCACTCTATCGTCTACGAATGACATACTATGTCCACAAACATCGAAATTTCTAGGGTAGAAGTAGAACCCCGCAAACGCTAACTCGTCGGGGCTGAAAAACGTCACTTCCCAATACTTGAACGATTTTATTCTTTCACTTTCAATACTAAAATCATGAGTAGCCGACATCTTCGCGGTTTGTAATAAACTGACATATTACCCTGACTAGCGTTATTTATTTACTGAGAATGAATGAATACTGAAAAACAAAAGGTACGGTTATAACGCTGGTATTATGTTAATGTGAGACGTATCAATACAAGCTTCGAGGCGACTGCTGTATTGCCATGTCGCTTCACTCCCCGCCCTCCCCGCCGTTGACAAAGCATAACCAAGTGTAACTTGCGACAACACTGGAGGGCAAGAGGCGGGGAAGAGCTGTTACTATTGCGTAACCTCGAAGCTTACAATGCTAAGTCCCGTACTTATAGTGTATCTTAAACGTTTTATATATCAATTTGTAGCGCATGAACGTGTGATAAGTAAGACGTTGTTGCAAGTGAGTGTCGATGTGTGTGTGTGTGTGCAACTGTACTAAAAAGCTGTTATGCGCATGCGCAAATAATTCAAATGCACTTACGTAGATGACTGAAAAAGAGATGAATTACATAATACATGTACGCTTAGACCAACTATTTGATAGATCAAGAAAATTAAGTTTATTTTCGCACGCACACACGAACACACACAGACGCACACGTAATCACACATCCGACGTGCACGCACACAGACGCATACGCAACGTAACCAAACACGCGCACACACGAACACATAGACGCACACGCACACACATACATACGACGTTGACATGAATCATGTTACGTTGTGTCGCGCTGACCCGATATTTATAAACACCCGACTTCCATACAGATTTAAATAATACTTTCATGCTTTTGGCTGTCCTAAAAAACATACCATACTATTACACAGGACGTTATGTATTACAACAATTTTAATTTCGTTTAGCAACACTCGTAGACGATAGCTATTTATGTATGGAAGTAAGCCATGTGTCAAATTAGAAAGTGAAAGTAAAATGCATCGATTTAGACACCCAACCTCTGAACATACATGCAATTAATATCAATCTCTGTAATGTGTGTGAGAGAGAGAGAGAATTTAATGTGTATCAACTTTCAAACGTGTACGCTACCGCCGTATGATATATATATACACACAAGACGACATGTCACTATTTCTCATTTGTATGAGACACTCATCGTACAATCGACTATTGTGTATAACAACAACAACATTTAAGAGGTAAGTAAAAGATTTGCATATGTTACTAAGTAAAAAAAAAAAAAAAAAACATAATTTTATTGAATATTCAGATTTTATTTAAATTGTGCTTATAGTCGTCTATTTGATTTTTTTTTTGGTCTGTTGCCTAATGAAGCACATGTGCTTAGGTCAGTTACTGTTGTCAAGAACGGTGTTTTTTTTTTGACAGATATTTTTGATGTGTTTGTAGATTTCCAATTTTAAGTGTTCTAAATACACTGTCCTGTCATTATTATTATACGAGGTTAATCTGTATTATTACATGAGTCATCAATCGAGTAACTCAAGAAGCGATTACTGGGTACGTTTATGTACTATACATTTAGACAGAATTTACTGATATCACGAGTAGACCTACTTAAATACGTTCAATACAAAAAGGATTAATTGCCCTACACCTGAGTGCTATATTTTACGAATGCGTGCGTATTTTCTACATAAGGATTAATATAATTACTCATACGTCTGATCAATAAGATCTTTTGTCAAATGTAACGAAATTTAGAAATGCATTTTCTCATAACAAAATACAACGTACCCTTTCATTTTATATTCAAACTATTCTTATCTGAAACAGAACGTTATATAGATAATACGCTGTCCTGTTTTTAAAAAAAAAATTTATTCAGGTATTAATCTGTTTGTTTAAACGTTGATCTATGTACGTGACCATACGTACTTGTTTTCGTAATATTTGTTATAATACCTTTCCTGTTCTGGATTTATGATGTGTGTGTTGAAAGCCTTATGTATATATTTATATATATAGCACATAATGTATATGATAATGAAGCAGGTACTGTTATTATTATAGGAACAAGAAGGATGGATCATAGAATAAATACCATATCAAAACAAGAGGAGGAGGATCTTCTCCATAAATGGTTTTTTTCTCCGAAACGGTTAACACCTGTAGAAATTACAAAATTAAAAGCAATAGTCAACAGGCCAAGCTCAAGTATAAGACCATTTCTAAAAGACTTAATAAACAATTTATAAAACCCCAGCGATCTACATCTCGTGTTTCGTGGCATGAGGAAAAACGGCGTAGGATAACAGTACTTGTTAAGGTAACAAACTACTTTTAATACACAATTTTTTTATCACTGTGTGTGCGTATGTTTGACTGTAGTGCAGAGAATACTATTTGAAAAGACATTAACTTATTTAGAACGGATCTGGCGATAACTATTTCTGTGGACTTTCCTAATATATATATTTTGTAACAGCGCTAATTCTGCCTGTGTGTATGTACATGCAAAGCTTCAGGCGATGAAAGTGAACTTTCCTGATGGCCACACCATTCCTTTCACTAGTCTTCTTTGTAGCGAATATTCTGACATTGTATGGTTCCACCTCGCTTGATACAGACGTCTTCACTTCTAATAATAATGTCGTTTATCACAAAATTCAACGCAGTTTCTGCTATTGAGTACAAACGTTGTGCAGAATTAACAGTGGACAAACAGTATCCGATCGTTAACATGTTGCATGTGGACACGCGATATGGGAAGTCTGTGCTTGTAACGTTGGAAGATTGTGAGCGCCGCTATCGTGTATATCTACCTAAGAGGTATGCTGACGTCTTTACAGATGAAGAACTCCGTCATATAAATCCCAGCGACCTACATCTTGTGTTTCGAGGGATGAAGAATCAGACAGCGCATGTGGAAATTGTATCTCGTTAAGGTGACAAACTACTTTTAATAAACAATTTTTTTAATTTATTTCACTATACGCCTCTGAACCTATATGTAATTATTTGTAAACTGCGTTACCTGTTGCAGCAAACGATAATATTTAACATGATTTTAATGTTGTTGTTGCTTCTTCTACAAGTACGACACATTAATTTATTTCACTACAGTGATATATACATACATACAATGACTATAGCATATTTAAATCTGTTATCTGTTATCTGTTTTATTGGACCTACATGTACATGATTCGTATGCACGTTGTCTGTATGTGTGTGCGTGTGCGTGTGTGTGTGTGTGTGTGCACGTGTTGCGTATGTGTGCGTGTACGTCTGTGTGTGTGTGTGTGTGTGTGTGCGTGCGTGCACGTGTGGTGTAACCCAAAAGTGTGTACGTTGTATGTGTGTGATTACGTTACGTATGCGTGTGCGTATGTATGTGTGTGTGTGTGTGTGTGTGTGTGTGTGTGTGATATTTAACATGATTTTAATGTTGTTGTTGCTTCTTCTACAAGTACGACACAGTAATTTATTTCACTATACGCCTCTGAACCTATATGTAATTATTTGTAAACTGCTTTACCTGTTGCAGCAAACGTTAACACTAGAACGATTATTATTCAGTGATATATACATACATACAATTTACTTATTAAACACTTCAATGATTGTAACGTCTTACAATGACTATAGCATATTTAAATCTGTTATCTGTTTATTGGCCCTACATGTACACGTTGTATGTATGTGTATGATTACGTTGCGTTTGCGTCTGTGTGTGGGCGCGTTGCGTGTTTGGTTACGTTGCGTATGCGTATGTATGTGTGTGTGTGTGTGATTACGTTGCGTATGCGTCTGTATGTGCGCGCGTTGCGTGTGCATCTGTGTGTGTGTGATATTTAACATGATTTTAATGTTGTTGTTGTATTGTTATGTTGCAGGTTGCTTCTTCTACAAGTACGACACACAATTATATATAAACTTTCGAAAAATATCAATTTCTAATGTATTTATTTAATTGTGAATTTTATATTGTGAATGTTAAAATATATTTAATCATTAAACAAATTATGACTTTATTTTATTTCACTCTACACCTCTGAACATGTGTACAATTAATTTATTTTTTGTGAACTGTTACATCAGAAGATTTGTATGAATTTCAGTCGCCGTTTTCATGTGTGTGTATAATTTTAATTTATTTCGCTATACACTACTGAACCTATGTGTGTGTTATTTCACTCTACACCTCTGAACATGTGTACAATTAATTTATTTTTTGTGAACTGTTACATCAGAAGATTTGTATGAATTTCAGCCGCCGTTTTCATGTGTGTGTATAATTTTAATTTATTTTCGCTATACACTACTGAACCTATGTGTGTGTGTGTGTGTGTGTGTAAACTGCAACCTTAAAACAGAAGTATTGTACCAGATTGCTAAGCCGTTAACGTATGGATTTGTCATCTGTAACAACAAAACAGGTAAGTAGTTCATTGACGCCAAATATATATATATTTCTAACAAGGATCAATCACACTGACTGCATTATAAAACTATTAATTAATTATTTAATACATTGAAAAATGAAGACGACGTTTTGACAACGAAAGAGAGATAGTGCTAAAATTATTTATTCATCACACCGACTACTCAATGTACGAGAGGGAGACAGGAGAAAGGGTATGGAAACCTTGCATAGTTGAAACGTGTGAAAGTGAGAGAGAGAGAGAGAGAGAGAGAGAGAGAGAGAGAGAGAGAGAGAGAGAGAGAGAGAGAGAGAGAGAGAGAGAGAAGAGAGAGAGAGAGAGAGAGAGAGAGAGAGAGAGAGAGAGAGAGGACGTTACTATTTGTTGACACAGTTGAAACAAGTGAGAGTGAGAGAGAGAGAGAGAGAGAGGACGTTAATATTTGTCGAATAAATATAAACTTTCTAATTTCATATACATGCGCTCGGTACTGACCACAGAGAGAGAGGAGAACGGTTTGAGCATAACGTTTGACAACAAGAGAGAGAGAGAGAGACATACACAACGTGTGAGAGAGAGAGAGAGAGAGAGAGAGAGGGAGAGAGAGAGAGGACGAATAATACAGAGGTTGGTACATCTGATCATATAGATTTAATATACATTATAACACACGACAAATTTGAACTCATGTAAAGGTTGGTACACCTAATCATATATTTTAATATACACTATAATGCCGGTGAACATAACGTTTGACAACGAGAGAGAGAGACATACACACCGTGTGTGAGAGAGTAACAATTATGATCATATATAGTTTGAATTTCCCACCACAGAAGAGAAAGAAATGTTGGCAGATCTGCTCTATACACGCACACAATAATTTAAGATTGGTAACCCTGATCATATATTTTCAATATATACACTATATAACACATATTTGAATTTCCCTCTCCCCACCGCAGAAAATGTTGACAACCCTGCTCATATAAAATATCTATACACTATAATAATACTACAGAGGTTGGTACACCTGATCATATAGATTTAATATACATTATAACACACAACAAATTTGAACTCATGCAAAGGTTGGTACACCTGATCATATATTTTAGTATACACTATAATGCTTCGAGTTGGAACCACCCCCACCCACTGATATGAAATAAAAAAAACAACCTCCCACCCAACACCACCCACTGATATGCAAATCAGCTTTCTTAAAAAATAAAAAAGTATATTCACGGATGCTGGTGGTCCATTGAACATCATCCCACCAAATCAATTTAATAAAAAAAATAAAAAATAAAATTAAAAAAATAAAAAAATTTATTCGCGGAAATTCGCGGTGCTGTGGTCCATCGGGATGCTGCGGGTCCAGCGGTGGCGGCGTCATCTCTGAGATCATGTTTTTTATTGTTTTTTAAGAAAGGCGGCATTCCTTTGTGGCTCAGAACTCTCAGTTTCCCTCTACTTTCGTGTTACGTATTTCGGCATAAAAATCGTTAAAATTATTAAAAGTACAAACGCCAACTGTATATCTTTAATTTTAAACTCGTTCCATGTTTGTTCCTCGTGGCACACACATGACTACAGGACAACAAACCCTCTTTTTAAAATATGGCTTTACAATATTATTAAGTCGCCTGAACTAGAGTGACGAACATAGCTGTTATATCTCTTATTTTTGTATATCACTAACAGATCGTATAACTTTTAATTGCTCACTAATAAATAATGTTCAGTAATATTTACATACGTAATGGTGATTATATTAGGTTTATTATATGTAATTTTAGACTTATGAAGATATCAAACTGTAAACGTTGCAAAATACGACATAAAACCCCAACTAATACCAACCAACTCAATATTCAACTAAAACACATATGGGCCCCTACTTTATCAGGCAGCGAATCAACATGGCTGGCTGATGATGAGCGTACTGCATAGTGGCCGAGACATATCAAGTAAATGAAAAACATCTTGACAGTATGTTTATACAGTATACATTTACTAATATGTGAAGGAAAGAAGGAACCCTAAAAGTGAAACACCACATACGCGCGCGCGCGCGCGCGCGCTCACACACACACAACTTAGCCTATATTCCGATATTATTGTTAAGTTTTACTATCGTTTTGGTAGTCGATTGCACTCTTGACTACAGAAATATTATCTGCCTGTTAGGCAAATGAAATAAATATTAAATAAATTAATAATTTACATTATTTTATTTAAATTAATTTATTTAAATAAAGTAAACATTAAATAAATATAAATATTAAAATAAAATTTAAAATAAATAATTTCATTTTGAATTATATAAAAAAAATCTGTAAAATAGATAAACAGGATATTTTAACTTCGTAGTAATGTGTTAGTGAAAAGATTGTAACAGCAAAAAATATACGAACAGGTAAAGGAGAATTTATACCCGTACAATAAAGAAGTTACCAGGCGTGCTGTTATGTTGGAACCTGATATAGGAGATAATCGGTTAAATATGATCGCGATAACAAATGACAAGTAGGTGGTGTTTAAGCGAAAGCGATTTTTAATTTAATAATACGTACTAAATAATTTGCACGCTCTTATTTGGAATATAATAATCAGGGCGTTAATCGAATATATTTAGTTGTACGAGATATTTCAATTTCCACGCATTTGTTATTCGTTCTGATGCACATTGTATAGTCACATTTTATTCAATAATGCTGAACAGTAAACTGTAAACACATTAAAAGCTGTTAACATTCGGTTTCTATTATATTCTATTATATTATAATCTTTTATAGGTTCCATTAAATGGATCATGTGTATAATTTTTACACACTATTAATAACCTGATATTTTTATGAATGCTATGCTTTCATCTTCACCAGCTTCGACGATTTAAACCGAGACCTGTTCCGACTCATGCCAATTGATCTAACAACAGCTTTCAATATTCGTTTCCTGATCGGTGTGTACCTGAAGTCATGCTTGGCTATCCGTCCCAAATGTTATCACTCCGGCTCTAACTGGCATTTATATTGGGACAGCGAAAGTACTTAATTCCTCCCGAATACTTTTGTTCTCTTCTCGGCCTAGCAAAAATTTAATTTAAGCTGGTTCAGGTTTGTTTTGTTGCTTATTTGATAGGACAGAACCATACAATAAACTGGTACAGCTAAATAATTAGACATGAAACGGCAACATTGCGCATGCGTAGCTTTGACGCTTTGTATTAGGAGCAATCATTTTGTGTTCAGAACAGCTGTGTGGTTGGTGTGTGCTCACCCCCACTTCTAGCACTGCCTTCCCCGCTCACACTTACGATCTGCGGGAACCATTTCATGTCTTACTATATCATCTGTATAACTGTTTAGAATTTTAGTTTTGAATTTCACCGAATGTGTTTGAGCGTTGGTTCAAATGTTCTACGTATTTTATTTTAATTTATTTATTATTAATTGAAGGTCCCAACAGGTATTATATATTATTTTTCAACCAATGTATCTGAAGACGTTGATTTGCTCAATAGGTTTACTTTTATTTATTATTTTCGTTTAAACGATATCAGGTCCACGGAAATCTATAAATTCTCTTTCGATAACGTATCTACTTATAATTATTATTTTTTTTTTTGAAACGTATAAGTATTTTATAAAAACCAGATAAGACCATCTTTCCAACGTACTGATCAAATTATAATATCATAATATCGATCATATTAACACATCCTAATCCATTTCATAGTATGTAATTAATGTACGGTTTAAGAAGCTTACGTTTTGTAATGTCATAAAGCGCTGAGCAGTTAGAGATCACTTGTGTGTTTACCTTTGAATGCATGAGTCGACCCGCTGTACATTTTAAAACTATTTTAGGTCTCATGAAACTAAGAACGAATAAAGAAACAGTTACAGAGAATCCAAAAATGTTAATACGAAATTCAGCTTTCCAGGAAACATAGAAGGAATATGGACAATGTCACTCATCATAGGCATCGTAACTTACTTCAAATCATAATCCCAGTTTTGCTCTAAAGGTCACCTGATTTCAGCCAGTCACATAAACGTTTTCCGATTATAGAATCTAGAACTATTATAGACATACATTTGTTTCGTAAGCTCCACGGCCAGTGTCAATATTATTAAGCTTATTATGAAGCGGGCTGTTAGGCAGTGGTCGGTCGTTATTTACTAGTGACATCTTCGCCAGCGTTTCGAATCCCACCTGCGGGGATCTTCTTCTTCAGGCCGAAAAAAGCGACCGAGTGTTAGAAAAACAAGTATGGCGGATGTAGACCTACCCGACAAACAAGTACGGCGGATGTTGACCTACCCGACAAACAAGTATGGCGGATGTTGGCCTACCCGACAAACAAGTACGGCGGATGTTGGCCTACCCGACAAACAAGTACGGCGGATGTTGGCCTACCCGACAAACAAGTACGCCGGATGTTGGCCTACTCGACAAACAAGTATGGCGGATGTTGGCCTACCCGACAAACAAGTACGGCGGATGTTGGCCTACCCGACAAACAAGTACGGCGGATGTTGGCCTACTCGACAAACAAGTACGCCGGATGTTGGCCTACCCGACAAACAAGTACGGCGGATGTTGGCCTACCCGACAAACAAGTACGGCGGATGTTGGCCTACCCGAAAACTTTTTCGGGTGACAGCAACCTGAGCAGCTTTTCTTGGTTTGCTCTTAACGATCTTGGTCAACTTCGGCCAACATCCGCCGTAGGCCTACTTGTTTTTCTAACACTCGGTCACTTTTTTTTCGGCCTGAAGAAGAAGATCCCCGCAGGTGGGATTCGAAACGCTGGCGAAGATATCGCTAGTAAATAGCACCCGTCCACTGCCTAACAGCCCAGTTCATAATCAATTTAATAATATCTAGACATATATTGTTGGTGTTATTACAACATGACCTAATATATTACATTAATAAAATATTAAATATCAGCATCTTATTTTAGTCTGTTAGTTTCCATATCATTAGATAAGCTTAAAGGAAATAAGGCACCTGGCATTGACGACATTCCAGTAGTGTTGCTTAAGACGCGAGAAGAGAAACTAAAAACTGTATGAATTGGTCTGTAAAATCTATGAGACAGGAGAATTGCCAGAAGACTTTCTAAATGTATCATAGTGCCAATACCTAAAACATTGAATGCTCGATCGTGCAAGACTACAGAACGTTAAGCCTGCTGTCTCATGCATCGAAAATAATTACCCGAATCATCGCGAAAATATTATTCGAAGAATAGGAAGTAACATAGAAGATCAATTTGGTTTTATGAAAAATATGGG